>VZTD01003056.1:215628-389445 GCA_013397725.1 Rhagologus leucostigma
GGAAGGGAAGGGAAGGGAAGGGAAGGGAAGGCAAGGGCAAGGGCAGGGAAGGGAAGGGCAAGGGCAGGCAAGGCAGGGCAGGGCAAGGGAAAGGCAAGACAAGGGCAAGGCAAGGGAAGGCAAGGCAGGGCGGGGCAAGGGCAAGGCAAAGGCAAGGCAGAGGCAAGGCAAGGGAGAGGCAAGGCAAGGGAAAGGCAAGGCAAGGCAAGGCAAGGCAAGGTGTGGGCAGGAGAGACCTCAACCCATGGGTCAACACCTGGCTGAACAGCCAGTGTTGCAGACAGAGCTTTGGCTTTTATGGCAATGGACTCCTGCTTTGAGGAACAAGGACGAGAGCATGTTTTCCAACAGGTCTTCCAGCCTAGCTGCGAAAGCTTGCCCTAAGGATACTCTGCATGCAGTGGGGTTCTTCTAGTATCTCTCCTACTTTTGTGGCCCTCCAGTGGCACTGCGTGCCCTCCTTTTTTAACATCTGCTTCTTTCTTGGCCTCTATGAAGCTACTCTCTGTTCTCTCAGCAGAAATTCTTTCAGTCTTTCTGCTGTATTTTCTTACCTCTCCAAGGCTACTGTATGATCTCTGGGTCTCTTTCTTGCCTACTTTTTTTCCCCTTTTCTGAGGCTAATCTTTGTTATCCTTCACATTGGCAGACTTTATGCTACTTTCTTCTCTGAGGTTCTTTCAGGCGCTCTTCTAATCTCTCAAGCTCTGCGAGGCTACTCTGTTCTCTGGGACTCTCCCAACTTCTCCACTTCTTCCCTAGCCTCTCCAAAGCTGCTATGGCTGCCTTCCAGTTTCTTCTTTCCTCTCACTGAGGTGACTTTGGAGCACTTTCAGTCTTTCTGCCTGTTTCATACCTCACTCACCCTTCAGCCCCTTTTTTCTGAAGTTTGACTGGATTTTCTGGGGCTGTTTTAGTTTTCCTTTAAGGTTCATGGCATCTCAGCAGCTTATCTTCTTTCTCCTGGGACCTTTTCAGCCTTCCTGCTTGTTTGTTCCCTTCTCCAGGGTTATTCTCTGTTGCTCTTTTAGCCTCTCTCCTCTCTTAGCAGCTGCAGGCATATGCTCCTAGAGCACTTTCAGAATCTCTGATACTTTCTTGTTATTGTCAAAGTCTCTTGTGTGTTCATCATGGTTCTTTCAGGCTTTCTACTAGTTTCTTTACCTCTTTGAGGCTACTTTGTGTTCTCTGAGTCTTTTACAGATTTTGGCTCATTTTCCCTTCTTTGAAGCTACTCTTTTGGGCACTTTCAATCTTTCTCCCTCCCCTTTTTTTTTTTTTTAATCTTCTCTTGAGGCCACCCTTGGTACTACTGAGTAGTCTGAAGCTCCTTTAATAGCTCTAATACTTTATTGTTATCATTGAGCCTCTTCTGTATTCTCTGGAGGGTCCTTTGCCTTATCTCTTTCTTTCTTGGCCTCTGACACTGCTGCATTTTGTTTCCTTGAGCACTTACAGGCTTTCTTCTCTTCCCTGAGGCTAGTTTATGCACTCGGAATCTCTTTTGGACTCTGTTGCTTTGTTCACTTCTGCTTGGCTCCTGTTTCATCTGGGGCTCTTTCAGCCCATCTTCTACTTTCCTGGCATTTGGAATAGCATACAGGGCTATTCTGTAAAGTGGGAATGAGGGTTAATCAATGTTCACATTTTGTCTGAGACTTCTCAGTGTCCTCTGGATGTCTTTCAAGCTCTCTACTATTTTGTCCTCTCTTCAGCTATTCTGTGTTCTCTGGGACACTTGCAATCTCTTTCCTAGATAAGGCTCTCAAAACCATTTTTCCATTATTTGGGGATTTTTCACACCTTTTTCTATTTTAATATTGTTTTGAAGGATGAGAGAGGACTGGAGGAGGTGGGGTGAAGGCAGGGGAGAGGAATCTTTTCACAAATGAAACAGCTTCAAGAGTTCTGGATTTCAACTGCAGTGGAGCTGGAATAGATGTCTGTGAGTCACCTTTCGGAAATTTTTTTTTGTCCCTTTTTGGTTTTGGTGGTGGAGTTAGGAGACAAATGAGCTGAAAGAGGCACCTTTTAAAAAATCCTTTATTTTTATATCATCCTAGTAAAAATCTTTTATATAAAGGCGAAAGTAGGTATTGCATAGAAGAAACACTGGTGCAAACATCACCCGGTGGGAATGGCATGTTGTTTCTTAGTGTCTACTCTCTACTGCACAACAGATGGCTAACCCAGAGGCAAACTTCTCCAGGTTTCCCCATGCCAGCTACAGGATGAAGCTGCTCAACTTATGGAAAGAAGTTACATCAGAATTATGTGTGGCCTATTCCATGCTGCTCCCCAGAACTGTCTGCTGGGAGAACACTCTTTTCCTCCCCGTCTTTTCTGTGCCTGACCGATACCTCGCCCAGGAAAGACCACGAGGATCAGTGTGGCTGCCTTCTGTGCTTGCACCCTCCCTGTGTGTGCTTGTATTTCATGCATAGAAATGGAGTGGGTGGACACAGGGTGGGAGAGTTGGCCTAACATAGCCATAGTCCAGGAACTCAATGCATGACATATCCAAGGCATCTTCTCTCATCTTGGAGACATTTATGTCATTGTCTTTTAGCATTATACATGCTACTTAGCTATGGGCACTTTTTCTGAGCGCCTTCCACCTGGGCTTCCTGTAACAAACAGCCTTGGTACGACCAGGAGTGAGCAGAATTCACTGCTAACACTTTATCAGCTTTCAAGTAGAGCTTCTTCAGGCAGTTCTCCTGTTTTGTCGCTGCGTAAGTTCTATGGCAGCTCCCGAGCATGAAGGACAGTAAGACAGCAGGTATGCTACAGTCTGAAGGAACACTCAGAGAAACAGCACTTTCACAGACTTGAACTGTGCTTTCATGAATTAGAGATACAGGGAGGTATGCATTTATACAAATCAATATTTGTGTATATTAAAGATACTTATACTCAGTATCAGTTTTTATTTAAAAACATGCTAAAAACTTATAGTTAAATAATCAGAGTGACATATGGGGAAAACACACAGACAGCCACCCACCAGCATAAGCAAAAAAAAGTGCATACATACATGAGCCAAAGCTCCCTTTGACCAGTTTACAGGACAATTAGTGCCTTCTCTGACAAACTGACTGCTGCAACCTCACACTTTCCAGAGCTGGTTGTTTGCTGCCTGGAAAGTGGTATTACCTTTCTGCTTCTTTGAGGATGTCTGTCATTGCCTCCCACATCAGAGAGTCAGCTAGAGACACAAATCAGTCCTGCTTTTGACTCCTCTCCTGTAGGTGGCTTCATAGAGATGAATACATGAAGCTCATGTAACTATCTCACTTAATACTGTGCTTAAAATGCCTAAAGTAGTCATTAAAAAAAGATTTCAGGATCTATGCTGCTAGATCGTGAAATGGAATGAAGCATTCTAGAAAAATAAGTTTGGATGGAAGGCAAAGTAGCTGAGTTTACAACTACACATTTCATCTCTGAGTTACTCATAATCATTTTTTATTTCCTTATTACTTTCACTAATATATTTTATCATTTTTGTACAAAAACTGACTGCAGATTAAAATTTAAGATGCGGCAGGTACCACTGTGCGACCCAAAAGGACAGAGATGATGCTGCTACTCAGCCCTGCACCTGGCTCTTTTTGAGCACCAGAAAATCTAGAGAAAGCTAAGCACCTCTGCCCAAAGGGAGAATGCAGTGGAGCCATCAGTGGAAAACCACTCTGTCTTTTCTTGCAAAAATGGGAACACATCTTAGCAACTTTGGATACAGTCTTACATGTAGCAGCAGATACACTGGGCATCAGAGCCCCTTCTTCAACATGGAACAGCCATCTCCAGTGAGGCTCAGATGCTCCTGGTCCCAATTTTTGTTAGAAATGGAAGTAAAACTGGATTCAGTTTCTGTGCTTTCCCTCTTCTTCTTCCCTGACTCCTTCAAAGGCTATCCAAGTGAAATAGCTGAACCCATATGGCCTTGTCTGCTTCAGTGGGAAATTAGAGCCCTGTGAAACTTTGGGCATTGTGCTCATATGGGCAAAGGCTGTGCTCTAAGAATAGTAACCTTCTTCTTCACTGCAACACCCAAATTCATCTCTATCTCCCACACGTTCACACTCCCTCCCGTCACACTGATTTCATAGGAACTCAAAAAAGTGACACGTAGGTCACACAAAACACTATTGCTGCCAGATGTACAGATGCATGCAGGACTTATTAGGAAGATAAACAGGGGACTAAAACTTCCCAGATATAAAGTGGCTCAACAGCTATTTCAGCCCACAAGGAAAAGATAGGCTGAATGATACAATGAAAATTACATCTTTTTAGAGCTTAAAGTATGAATATTCAGACTGGAGATTAACAGAATCTTGTTTACCAGAGGAGTAGTTTGACATGGCATGGCTCTGAAAGGCACAAAATCTCCATCCTCAACAGTTTCTGAAACTCAGCCCAATAATGTCATAGTGAATCCCATCTCACGTATGTGTCAATACCTCTCTGAGAGTGACATTGGATGAGGTAACCTTTGAAGGTCGCTTCTGACAGCTGTCCATGCAAAAAGCAGTGTTTCTTTCAGAGCTGAGTCAAGCCCTGATTGAAGTTTAATCAGAACATCCTCCAATTGTCTGAGCCTTTCCTTCTTCCTTCACAAAACAGCAAAAACCTGTAACAATGGGTAAGTGGGGGCTCCTTGCAATGAAGAAGCATTCAAAGTAGAGAAATACACGTTCAAGTTTTCTAACAGGAATGTTGGTAAAAATATGCATTGAGTAAACTACCCCAGTGGATGAACTTGGCGATCCGTCAGCAAAAAACAGTTCTGTACTGAAGGTGTGACAATACATACCATCTCTGACTGCTGTTCTGGAAATTTCCCCTTTCCTGCATCATCTGGTCACCCGCAATCAAACTGCCTTTTCTAGCTCAGGGAGACAGCTGTCTTTGGCCTGAGGAAATCCCTACAACAAAGGCCATGGCATGATAATGGTGCCATCAAATTGCTATCCCCTTCCTCCACATCCAGCAGCATGCCATGCCTTGGGCAAACTTTTTGAAGCAGACAACACAATCTGTGAAGTCTGCTGCCAGTAGGTCAGACTGCAATCTCTCTCCTTTGTGCCAGCAGTAACTTGCTTAGTCAGTACTTTTGGCTTTCAAAGTAGCATGACATAAAGCAGCCAGGCACTGCTTTGGGTGAGTAAAGGCATTGGAACTTTGCCTCGCAGAAGTAGGAAGCTCATCATCTGGCCCAGTGGGAAGGCTTTGCATTCCATCTGAGGAAAGAGTCTCTGATTTTAAAGGAAATACCTTTGTTACAGTAATGGCATCAAGACCCTAATAAAGGTAGGCAATGCCTCCCCATGGACTTGAGAAAAGTTATGTCTTTTCCCGCACCTATTGTCAACTTTGAAAAACATGTCCTCTGGAGATCGCACAGCAGTTCCCAAATTAATGTACAATAAATGTGTAAAACCAAAAACAGTAAGAAGTTATAAGTCAGGCAACTAAATTCTAAGCTATATCCATCATAATAATAATCATCATCATTATCATAATAAAAAAGTATACACCATAAGGTACAAGAAGCTGCAAAGCAAAGCAGCTCCAATTCCTAGGACTCTCAGTTAGAGTGGCTTTTCCGAGTCTTCCAGTAAATTGGACATAAGGGTTGAAAACCTAATGGAAGACATTGAAGAATTCTCCCTTGAAGTCAAACACACAAAATTTTCGCACATATAGCATGGATTAGTAGAGCAAAACATTTTCTTAAGTTAAGAAACATTCTTAGAGCAGATCTATGATTTCGTGTAGAAAATCCGTTTGTTTGGGGAGTTTCCCCCCTCTTTGGCAAATAAATGGCAAATGTGAAACAGAAAAAAAAAAAAAGAGTCAAATAAGTTGTGATAATAACTGGACAAGTAACAACAAAGTGGATCTGTCAATGGGACGGATTCCCTCAGCAGGGCTAGGCGTGATGTTCCTTGCAGTCATTCTTCGTGTTCATTTTATGATGAGACAGAAAGGTTGATGTGATAATGTTTCAGAGGCTTTAGGCATCATATTTTTTGCCAGTCCTGTGAATCTGCTGGAATAGTGTCATGGAGAAGGCCATGCCAAGAATCTGAAGGAAAACAAACGATAAGGGCTTTAGTACAGGAAGGCTGCCAAAACGGCACTGCTGACTTGTGTTCATGGCCCAGCTGTAGTTTGAGCAGTCATTCTACACTAGCCGTATGTCTCAAGCTTTAACACTGAGCAGTAAACTTGAGTGTATGTTGTTCAGGCACATAGAGATGTCCAGGGTTGTATCTGTCAGAGCACAGATGAAGGCAAAAAGCTCTCAGGGTTCTTTGTCATACGTGCAACAATTTTTTCAGAATCAATGCATACAAGTCACTCTTCCCTTTGACCCAACAACCTCTGCTTGTTTAGTCAAGTAACTGCGACTGAAAATATCAGATTCAGGTATTCTCCCCCAAAAGTATGGCAGTGATAGAATCATAGAATATCCTGAGTGGGAAGGGAGCCACAAGGATTATCGAGTCCAACTCCTGGCCCAGCACAGGACAACCCCAAAAATCACACCATGTGCCTGAGAGCATTGTCCAAATGCTTGAACTCTGGCAAGCTTGGTGCCGTGACCACATCCCTGGAGCAGGAACCCCAAAACCTTAACAGATTATTATGATACTTCTGCACTTTTTTTTTTAAAACACATTGACCTACTCAGTTCAGTGGTCATGATTTGACTCATTTTGGTAATTTCTAGAATTTGCTTCCTAAATTAAAAATCACCCAATTCCTGAAAGGACAGCGTAACAAATGGCTTAATATGGGAACTCCAAAGAGGTACCCTGAAGTCAAAACATGGGCAAGCAAAACCCCAGTGCAGCATGTCTTCTTTGCAGCACTACTGACCTGCTTCCTTTCTGAGCACATGGCCTTAAACGAACTCATAAAACAAATCTGACATTTTTGAAATAATATTCCAACTCAAAACAGTTGAGCATCACTTTTCACACAGCAGAGTCAAGAATGCTGACAGCAAACCAAAGCCATGTTGAAAAACATCATACCAGTATTACCTGCATTATGAGGATGCACATCCCAATCGAACCAAGGACATGCTTATTGTCATCAAACCAGCTCATAACTTTCTCATAACATCCCTGAAATGATGAAAGATGAAAATTGAAACCCCAAGATCACATTTTCTTTCATGTGCATTCCCTCTATTTTGTTCCTTCCCACCCCTACCTAAGACTTGACCTGGGTAAAGTGAGCCTTACCGTTTTCCACAGTGATTCAGTAGAGTTCCGTCCACAGTCTTGGGAGTTTTCCATACAACATCGGTCTGGAACGATGTTTTCTCCCAGCACTGGGTACCAGTCTGTATAGTCATTCACACCACAGCATTTCATCTGTGCAGAAGTAAAGGATTAATAAATTAAGTAGCATAATTTGTAAATTGCGCACAACCACAAACTTTTATTTCCACTAAACCACTCTGTATTTTCAAAAAGGCCACCACAGCACTTTTGTAGTTTTAAGGTGTTCTGTGGTTGCTTATCATTTAAAGCAAATACTTAAAAACACAAAGAAAAAACAAAACCAAAGAAAATAAATGGCTCCACACTCAAGGTATGTTAGTCTTCTTGTCACAGAGACATGAGCCCAAACACCAAAACATAAGGTAATAAGCCCACAACTGCTAAAAGCAAAAGCCTGTCAAAGCTGCAGTGCCACTTATGCAGGTTTTGCTGCCTCTCTGCTCTTTCAGATCATCTCTATGCATATGATAGTCACAGAGAGTTCCAGACAGGTGAGCATTTTTCACCTTAGAGCATACACTTTGATCCTGGGTTTCACAGTACTCCTGGGTTTCACAGTATTCCCTGGATGTTCAAGAGTGCAAAATCAGAAATCAAAACCTGCATTAGCCATCTTTTAGACTAGGCATGGATGCCACACTTAACAGACTGCAGCAGCCTTGACGACCAAATTGTTACTTTTTTACTCCTGAAAAAATACGTTACCTCTGCTTGAATGATATTCCATGCATTTTTCAGTCCAATATTATTTTCTGAATTGTATAGCTTCATACCTTCCTTCAAATCCTTCTTTGCACTCTCACTGACCTGCACCATGTAAAAGATAGAGGAAGTCAATGCACTGCTGTTCAGAGGAAAGGACCAAATGGTACAGACACACATATAGAACACCTGTCTCTTACCTTCTCTCACCACAAACTTAACGTGGGTAGAAAAGCTTCAGGACTCTCACAAATCATTGGGACCTTTAAGCACCTGCCAAGGCCTTGTCTCTCCCGCAGATTGCAAAATAGTGGATTAATTCTCTTGAGATAGGAGACCTCTGCTAAAAGTCCATCACTACAGTCATCATCTGATTCAAACTAACTGAACATGAACGGCATCAACATGCTGACCTTGCTGTAACCTTGCCAGAGATAGCTGTTGGCAATACCCCACAGCAGCCTCTCCTGCCTGTAACCTGTAGCCTGCTTTAATTTGCTAATATCACAAAATCAGAGTCCCTGCTTCCCAGCCTTAGTGGAGTTATCCTTGCATGAGTTCAAGGCAGGCTATAGTGAATAGCCAATACAAAATCAATTGAAAAAAGACATTAATGTTTTTCTCCTTGTGAGAACAACCTTGTAGGATTTATGACTTTCAAACTGTCTTGGGGTGATTTTATGATAATACTGTATTCCCCTATCGTCTGCTTATTGCCCACAAGGGTCCCGCAGCTTTAAGATGGGTCCAAGGAAAGGAGTGGGGAAGCCGGGTGACTTCCTCAGCACAGTTTGTGTTCAAGGACTCACACACACTCCCCCACATTCTCACCGCTGCAGAGCCAAGGGAGCACCTTCCTGCTTTTAGCTAACCTGTTAGCTGATGCAAGAAATTTTCCTATACTGGCACACCGAAATCCTCCGGTAATTTCTTCATCTTCTTCTGGAACTGTTCAGCCTAGCTGTGATCCGAGAACCAGATCATCAGACCCTGTGGACTGGCAGTGAGGCTGCGGGGACGCTGCATCCCGGCCTCAGACCTCAGGAGGGGCCAAGCCAACTACAGAGAGAACTCTAAATCCACCAGCTTTCTCCGCATCAAGGAGGTTTAATATTTTAACAAGTTGTTTTTTTTTTTTGCCCCATGCCATGCGGGCACTTTGTTTGTTAAATAAATAGCTTTTTTCACTTTCCTCCAAGAAATCCCTTTCATATCGGTGGGAGAGGGAATGCTGAAACCTGCCTTCTGTGGAGGAGACGTTCCTTCCAGAGTGTTTCCCCCTAAACTCAAACCGAGACACAAATGTGTTTTTTCTTTAGAAGATAAAGTTGGAATGCTTAACAAGAGATCTGAGATGCCCCAATTCTTGTATTAATTTCAGCCTGAGCCCAGAGTCCTGGATGCAGGTAGGAATGTACCTTGCCTCTGACAGTAGTGAGCTGGTAGCAGAGAAAGGATTATGGTCCTGGCATAAAGGTCAACGATATTGTAAGATCTGTTTCATCCCTCTTTTACAACCCAGTCAAAATCAGAAGTTCACCTCAGCTCCCTGAAAGTAGCAGGCATCATAATGACGACCTGAGAAGAGATAAAGGTCTGGGAGGATCTGTTTTAAAATGAGTCTGGACTTATGAATACTGTAAGGTTCTGCCCTGTGTTCAGCAGAGGTCTCAAGTTCCCCAGGCACTTTTCCAGTGTTATGTATCTGCTGGGCCAGCCAGCTGTGCCTACTTCACTCAGTCACTATGAGATAGCAGATTCCTACAGATGGGCTTTATGAGAAACTGCCTCTTGATCCATTTTGCACTCATGCCAAACTCTCTGGGCCTGCCCAGTCAAGTGAGACAACTGGTGGCATTTGGAATAGCCTGTGAATATCCAATGCCTCTCTTCTCCAGTCCTGCTCCAACGGTTGGCCCTAAGAAGCTACAAGGTTTTAAGCAGGACTTTCCACAACCCAGGACTGCAAGATGATCAGCTTCTTGCAGACATCAAACATGTTGAAGGCTATCTAAGATTTCAGGACAAGACAAAAAGGGAGGCTCTGGACCATGGTTTTATTTCAGGGATTTCTCTCCTGCTTGTTCTCATCACTTCCTCCTCCCCCTTCAGAAGCAGCTTACAAGAGACAGCCAAAATCTTGAGGTTAAACCTTCACCAAAATGAAGATCAAGGAGAACCCACATACCTTCAATCAAACAAAAAATTAAACCTGGTTTGCATGCTAGTAAAGATAATTAATCTATATAACATATTTGCTTACCTTGTCCATATAAACAAAGAATAAAATGACTAGTATCAGCTCTGCCAGGAGAATTATCAGCAAAACGATGAAAAACTAGAACAAAGAAAAAAGAGACAGGGTATAAACACTTGCCAACTAGAGAGCAAACCTGGGGCTGCTAGAAACTGTGAAGACAATAGGCTTACTACCAGTTTGCAGGTTTCAGCCATGCTTTTGTCTTGCTCCTTTTGACTGCTGTCACAGCACACAGCTCTGGGAGTCTCTTTCCTTCACACAGACTACAGGACAGATGCTAAATCCCTTACTGCAAAGATCAATGTGACGTGCCTCAGAAGTGATTCCCTAGCAGATGGGCTTGAACCACGTGTGACTGTGGAATAGCCATCATATTACTCAGCACTTCTATTCCCAGCTCTGCATCTGAAATCTCTCTCTCTGCAGAGGCATCCCAAGTGTGAGCTCTAGTAGTTTCTCACTACTTTTCACGCCCACTAGGCATTTTTTTAATGCATGTAGGCATGCCTTTATGCCCTAGTGGACTCCAGACAGGCATGGCACCTGCCCCCAGACACTGGGGAAGAAGCAGTATGGAGCACAGCTAGCTCTTTAATTGGAAACTCATGACAGTCATGATAGTATAAAATTACTTTTGCAGAACCTTGTAAGAATATAAAACCTTAAAAAAAAAATAAGATGGTGTTGCAGTTAGTGTGGATGAATGACATGGACCTCAATACTAATCTCTGTTTGCCCTCCTAGCTGTGCAACACACAAAACCAAGCAATCAGATAGCAAAAAACTAGGTGCAGATTTTCCCTCCTGTTTAATTCTCTGAGGTGGTTTAAGGAATTCTGCCCAGCTGTTCCCCAGCGTCATATATGAGAGAGTTTTCACAAGGAACACATGCTCCTTAATGTCACAGCATCTGGATTCATAAGCTGTGACTGAATTGGAACCCATCTGCTTTGAAAGCCCTCGTCTCACCTCCTGTCACAATACCTCTCTCCTTGTACGGGGGTTCTCCTCTCTCCATTTTTTTTTTTGGAGGGGGATATTTATATGGGGGGATATTATATATTCTCCCATATAACCTCCCATCATGTCAGGAAGGCTAATGATGAAACCTCCTGGGTTTATGCAAGAAGAGTGATCCACACCATGTTTTCTGAGAGGGGTTCCCAACCTTTGTGCTTCAGTTCTGGACAAAGACTGTCAAGGGTCAGACTATTTACTTTTTATTGATAAGGCCTGGCAGAGACCTTGACTTCTTAACTTTGGCTCAGATGGTTTCCACCATCCTCTGACAAAGGCCTTAGACAAGGGCAGTGTAGAAAATAGCCATGAGAGGCTTTGAGCAGCTCTGTGTTTAAGATTTTCTCAGTCAATCCTTCCAAGAGACATTTCCAGAAGGGCTGTCCAGGTTGATCCTACAGTTCATGCTTAACCATTCAGAGGTAACTGACAGCAATTTGCTTTGCAACCTAATACATTAAGGCACACAGTAACAAGGATACATTTGCTAATACACCACTGATATTACTGTGACCAAAGCTGTGGGATATCATACTGCAAGCATACAGAAGACTGAAAGCCAAGGGCTATGTCACAGTGAGCCACAAGATTATTTTGCACTGGTCATTCAAACAAAATAATAACAAGGCAACAGCCACTGGTTTTAGTGGTAAGGAGTAGTGATTGATGTCTTACGCTCAAGAGGAGGCACTTGTTTTCCTTGATAGCACCTAGGCAGCCCAGGAAGCCGGTCACCATGATCACTGTGCCAATGGCAATGACTAGGTTGGCAGCTGAAAGCGATGGAAAGCTGGGAGAAAATGTGGCGAAGTTCCCTTGTGACACTGACAGCCAGATGCCCACGCCCAGCAGACCACAGCCACATAACTGCAAAGAGACAAACAAAAGAAAAGTTTCACGGTTAAAATAAATGTCATGTCTCCTTCCCCCAAAACTCTGAAAAGAAAGAATTTCACAAGCAAGTCCTCAGCTAAGTGTTCTGCAGTAATGCTCGCAGTGGCTTGGTGCTGAAACGAAGTGAAACTAAATGTTCTTAGACTTGGTCATGTCACCTGTACATATAATTCTATTTAAAAGCCACTGGATGGCAGAATTCTCTTCTGAGAGACTTAGCACATGAGCACTTAGCACCAGGGCTACCCACTGATCTCCCAACAGCAACTCAATGCAATTTTTCTCTATGAAAATAAAAAGTACTATTTGAAAGAATGCTCCATTGCACTTATTTGTGCAGTCATCTGCAATGTCTCAGAGTATTCAGCCCTGTATTGCCTCATCCCAGGGGAGGCAAGGAAGTCCTGAAGATATTTTCAATCAAAAGCATCATTCCAGTAAATATTTGTTATAAAATGCCCAGTCCCAGTAGCCAGGTTGGGTTTTAGTATGAGTTCTCATAGCTTTAGAGTTGATTGCCAATGGTCACAAAATGTCACCAAAATCTGATTTCTAAGTACATTATCTACAGGAAGCTCAGCTTCTGCTACTCTCTGTCAGTGATAGAACCTGAAGAAAATGCAAAGCTGCAAATGTTACATAAAATTAACTTCACTCGCTTCTCACTCTTAACAGAATCAAGTCTGGTTGAGGAAATAAGGTTTTCGATCCTAAGTCACAGGGCAGGTCTTCAGAGCAAGGGCCAAGTGTTGCACTACAGAGGCCTTAAGCCGGCCATCCTTTAGTACAAGCTCAAAATGGCTGTTACACAACTTCCCACCCGATCTGTGATCACTGTGCAGTGAAATCTGAAGTAGGAGTTAGTTGTACTTTCATTAAATCTGTGAGCTACTCTGCAGTACTGTTAATTTCCCACCAGATCTTTGCCAAGGCCAGAGGTGAAATTCACATCATCTTCACTGACAGAGGGATCAGAGGACAACCCACTACCCCCAAATCAGAGTATTTTTGCCCCAATTTACTTGGACCCCTGCACAGGAAAAACAAAGCTGCACCTAACCATTACAGTGCTATCTCAAAGCTGCTGGTGTTCACCTGTCAGCAATGAGGAACAAGAGGAACAGGAGTTCTTGCCTCTAGCAGGTTCCCTCCACCCAGCCCACCCCATTGTGCTTGCACACTTTTACTCAAACAGGAAAACTGAACGTCAGAGAACAGCAACTCCACTAAACCGGGGTTCAACCCTGCCTTGTGGTGAGCACTAATCTGGCATGATGGAGAGCTACAGACCTAACCTTTTAGGCAAATATCCCCACTGCTGTCTAAGGTGATTTTTCCAGCAGGGCTGATACTTCAGGGCACAACTGACTTCTTTTGGGTTTGCTGCTTCACAGAACATGAAAGAAAAACTAGAATTGTATCTTCTTGCAATCATGCCACCTTATCTATGAGATAGACTTATAGTTTATAGTTTATAATCATATGCATGGTTATTTTCTTTTACTTCCCCTGTGACCCTTCTTTCCCCTCTGAGCCCCCTTCCTAGTTTGCTTGAAGCTTTTGAAACTGCTTTACATCTAGGGAGATTCACCAGTTCAGTTAAGAATTGGGAGCAGGAGCAGACCTTATGCAAGAGGAAGCAGAGTAACACATGCATTGGGTAACACAAAGGAAATGCTCAGGATTTTTGTAAGAAGACTGGGAAGCACCTCTGCTTCCAAAACTCAACACACAGTAACTCCACAGAGTGGGTTGGGGAGCTTTGCATCACCGGGTATGGATAAATGTCACAGCATCTGTGTCCTATAACAGAGCTGGATACAGCTGCAACAGGAGTGTGAGTAGCAGGGAAAAGTCAAACACCTACTATCCCTATGAAAAGACTGGTATGAAACTTACACACATGCATGTGCCAGGAGAGGGCTACAGGACTTCCGTCTCTTCCCTCAAATCTGTCCTTTCCACTTAATAATCTTGAATTGATTTCTCATTGCCTTTCATAGTATGTCAGCAAGGTCAGTGTGAACTTAGAGTAGTAAAGAGCTGGGGTGGGGATGCAAAACAGAAGCCTCCTGATCATATTCTGCTGCAGGACCCAGTGGACAAGGCCACAGGTTTAAACTCTCTGCAACTCATGGAATCAGCCACCCTATTGCTCCTGCTTTAAATTTCATCTACTCTGTCCTTGAATTGCTGCAGTTTTGGTGCCTCAAGCTCATTCAGGAATCCACCCTGTGGCTCAGCTGTTTCCACCGTTAGATGAGAACTGCAGGCAGTTGCTGGGCTGAGAGCTTAATGGTTCGGGAGGTCAGGAACAGCTCTCACCACACAACATTCATTTAAGGTATTAAATGGCATTTCTAAGCTGCCGGGGCTGCCATTGCCATTAGCTGATGGCACTTTAATCAATGACTCCATGACACTCCATGGATGAGACTGTAAATGCTTCCAAAGAAGTTTCTACCAAAGACCAAAATTGTTCAGTGTAACTTTCCATCAGATCCTGAATTCACACTTTAAAGGTCATTCACAAACGTGTTCCTTTCATACTCTATTAAGTTCAGAAATCAGAGCCCTAGCTCAAGTGTTTTGAAAGACTGCAATGTATTTTGGAATCATTAGGCCAAAAGCAACAGATCATTGCAGATAGACAAGGTGGTGGTAGGAGCAAGATCAGGGCAAAAGGCTTAGGAAGGACAAGTAAAGGACAAAAAGGAGCACACATGATTAATACAAAGCTCAGCCCATAAAAAATCACACCTCAGAATCCAATACCAACTATGAGATAGTAGCAAAAGAGATAGAAGAATGAAGCCCTGACCAACATCTCTTTACTGTTTGAAAAAATCCTGCAGCACAATCCTTGACAGAGATTTGGTCTAGAAGAGAAAGGTGGCTAGGAAATTACTCCAGAAAGTTCATGTTTGTGTTTATTTAGAAAAAAATAGAAGCAGCTAACTGCTCAAATGAGGGAAGGTAGAGTTACCTTCAAGTATAGGAGATCAGGAAATGGACATTTGCTCCATGGGATGGACATGAAGACAAAAAAAAGGACCAAGAGCAGAAGGAGAATCAAAGCTGGAGAGCAGAAAAAGACAGATGTGCCTTTGGCAGGGTCTCAGTTCAGGAGACCCTCTACATACACTGCCATACAGGGCATATCGTTTCTTCACTTGCTTGTGGTAGCCACATTAGTATTTTGGTAAACTCAGGAGCAAAACACTTCGCTTTTTGGCAGAAGACCATTCAGCTGCTCCTTCCCTTATCCACAATGCCTTGAGCAGGGAAGAACATTGACACTTGATGTGAAATGTTTGCAACAAAGGTCTGGTGGATTTGCAACACGCCTGTGCTGTCCCAAGGCAGATCACTATGGAGATGAATGCCAGACATATGAGCACACTGGGAGAAGAGTCCTTTACAACGTGAAATGAAGTGGGATCCAGCTGAGGCTGCAGACATATCCACATTTGCTATTTCTTCCTGCAATTCTAATGTCCTGGGGAAGACAGTCATGGAATAGCTCCTTTCCAACTGTTGTAGTGGTCGAGCTAACACACCAAAAGTGCACAATGTGATTACACTTCTGTTCAGAGCTTTCTGACAACATGCAAGGGAGCAGTTCCACAATTATACCACAGTATCTGCACCGATCACACTCTCCAAACAGCTCACTCCAAAGCTAAGGAAACTTCTTTTCACATACTTTCTACCTCCCAAAGTAAGACTTCTCCACCCCTAAATTACACTGAAAGTTCAGATTACATAAAAAATCAGGTGATGGAGCACCTATTAAAGACAAAGGCTGATCTATGCAAGCAGGATTATCTAGTGACTTAAGAGAGTAAAAAGTCAGATAGAGATTTGATGAAAGACACAACGACCTAAAAACTTCCACAAGGTGGCATCCCATACCAAATAGCACTAAAAGTTTACAAAAATGTCTTATTTCTTCTCTCCACAGCTCCTCGATTTTTGTATTTTCTTCTCTGTTTTTCTCTTTGCCATTCTACTGCACAGCAGTACTGCTGATGCTAAAATTTATGCTTTAAGCCTCAGGTCCCATGACAAATGCTTTTTTCACTCGTGCTTCTTTGAAAAATCCCAAATAATTTCACTGACATGGGACTTAATTGTATACAACCATACCAACCAAAGCTGGCTAGGATTCTAGCAATAAAATACCTTTCCCTGACACTTTATTGTATACCAATCTCACTTTTTATACAACACAAAAACTATAAAAATGCTCTGACAACTATTTATTTTCACAGGATCCACCTCCTTCTGTTAGGAACAACTGAATCCTGGAGTGTAAAAGCAGCAAGAATATATCAAGTCATCTTATTAATTCCTTTTTCACCATATAATTAAATAATATATGCTGCTTGGTATTTAATTGTGTGAGAGTGATGGCACTGACATTCCTTCCCCAGAGAAATGGTTCAACAGCGTAATAAATTTCACTGGATTTTTCTTCTCAAAAAATGTTGTCTCATTTCCCTCTCATGATTAGAAATCATCATCCTCTAGGCAACCATCAAATCTCTCCTTCCCCTGGTGTTTATGTCACTGCAGAACACTATCATAAAGTCAGTCACTTTTACTTAGAGGGCAATTTATCCAAGGTATGGTACACATATTTTGAGCTTAAAAGCAAACAAAAGGAACACCAACGTTCCTTACGTGTTCTCCTGCACTTTGAATTCTCTTCAGTACCTCAACATCTATCTGTCTTCCTCACTGTGTCCAGAAAACATACAGCATTCTAGGAAGCATTAAGAGTCTCAAATGCTTCGAGGGAAATTAGAACTCCAGATAAACTCAGAGAGAAAGAAACCCCAAAACAAGCCTTTCCCTGACAAGTGCTATCAACAGAATATGAAAGGGGCTCATTTATTTTTATTCTGCATTTTTGAGCACTGTGTGACCTAATACAACAATACAAACTTTCACAATAGAGCATTATACCCAGGTTCAGCTGCCTTAACCATAAAAAGATACAGGAAGAGTTTACAAGACCCAGGAAAGGACAACACAGATGGTCAGAGGTATGCCAAGACTGACATATTGTACAGAAGGAGATTGTGCACAGGATTATCTAGCCTGGGAGGAATTATTAGACAGGATGTGAATGAAATATTCACAACTCTAGAGGTCAGTAAGAAAACCAAACAGCCTGTGCCTCAGTCCTTTCCAATAATAGGAACAAGGGGAATATTAGCAAGCATTTGTAGTACATTTTGCTTCACACAACTGAGAAGTAAATTGATGAATTATGCCATAGGTGATTACAAGAATCAAGCATTGTGCCCACAATTGTCAGTAAGGGCTAGATAAATTTTGATATTGGTAATAGCACCTCTAGTTTCTTAGCATTTAGCATGACATTTCGTGTTTCTCAGAGTAAGATAATGTGTGCAGAATCCAGCAGAACTACCAAGCGGCAAACAAGCTGGGGTAAAGAAGGGGTAGGAAATGCCGTTCTGGTAATGTTTATTAATTGAATAATATTGATAGACTTGTCCTTGAAGTCATTGAATGGCATCAGAAAAAGGAATCTGGTAAGGAAAGCACTACCAAGAGGAAAAGGGATGACGCCATATTCTTGTTGACTTTTGCAGTCATTCCAACCAATGCAAAGAATGTGTGATGGAAAAGCTGTACAAAGAGGTGTGTATGAGAGAAAGAGTTTGTTCTTGACATCAGGCTTTCTAGTGCTGCTTAAACACCAGGAGAGCTCTTAACACACTTGGAATAGAACAGAAACATTTAGAAACCAAATAATGAGAGACAACCACGAGGGACAAAAAGAAGCAAGTGTCTCAGTTTGTACTCCCCTTCAAATAACATGCCCTGGGCCATCTGTGGCCCAGTTAGAGAGAACAGAAAGCTCCCCATCTTCCTCTGTGCCATGTTAAAACAGGAGATCTTGCCTGAAGCGAAAACGATACAACGAAAAATACATGATACAGCTTAAATATGGCCCCATAAAATGGCAAAAAGCACGAGAGGTTTGTTACAAGGAAATACTGACAGCATGACTGTGAAAAATAGTGTAAGTGCTGGGAACTGATTTCAGGACAACTGCAGTGACAAAAAGACACTCTGAATTAGGTTTTGACAGACTTCTTCTGAAACAGAAAGTCAACAGGGAGATGACCTGCACCAAAAGGACAAGCATGAAGAAGCCACGAGGACAAGCAGAATGCACCACCAAAGCCTAGCACAGAAAGGTTTTTCAGTGTCCAGGTGGCTCTTAAAACTCTCCCCTTTGTTGGGGACTGCAGCACTTTGGAAAGGCTGCCAGTAATATTATCCTTCTGTTTGGTAAGTTCCACAAGATAAAGGAGACCTATCTCAGGTCTTCTTTTCAAGACAGAGAGATTTTCCACCATTTCTTCAACTGACTCTCAGACCAGTCAGTGTTCAGATGAGATAAGGAAGACAGTAGCCCTTACGAAGCAGCAAAGCCTTCTCACTCTAATCTTGTGCTTTGGGGGTTTTTGTGGGAGTTGGTTTTTTGGGGGTTTTTTTTCATATTTTCCCCTCTCCTTCATTTATGGTATCTTAATGCATTACAGATCAGAATAACTGTTCTGGAAGGAGGCAGGGATGAGAACTACATGGTTTCCACCACTTCAAAACACACTCCAAAACAGAGATAGGCTTTCTGCAAATTAAGTTTTTGGATGCCAATTGCCAGCTCTGGATTTGGGTGGCTAATCCATCTCTGGAAAGGGCTGGTGCCTAAAGGAGATTTTCAGGTAAGATTAGATAAATTTTCCTGCACTGTCTAGATAATCCACAGGATTAATCAAAACTGGGGCTTAACAGCTAACAATCTCAGAGGTCTCTTGCAAAGCAAGATCATCTTCTAAATATGATCCAAAATACAGCAAGGACACCAAAACCCGAGAAGTTCTTCAGCCATAGACTAGAAAATGAGAAGAGAGTATGAAAGTAGGTGAATATACTCAAATAAAACCTACTTAGTGCTACTGCCATAACAATGTGGCAGATTTAAACTCCTCTACATTCCTATGAACTGAGCATTGATGGAAGACAAGGGAATCATTTTGATGTCTTCTTTGAGTCTAGTTCTGTAACAGCTGTACTGACAGCCTGTGTGTAATAGAAGGTACAGAACTAGAATTTGTGCAAATGCTGAATTTCCTTAATCCATCTGCCAGAGAAAGCATTTATCATCTTCCTGGAGTCATTCCCCCAAGCAGTACTCCTGGGATGGTCCTGACAAACTGAAATGAGGTATCAGAGACTGTGATCTCCTGTGGGGGTAGAAGAGAGGGAGAGCTATCCTGAGGAGCATTAAATTCTGACACTTTTATCAGTCTGTGTTTTTGAAATGTGTAAATACGCAGCCAGAAGCCTTAAGCTTCGGCTTGGATGCTCTTCCCTGGTCACACTGGAGTCTTCAATAAAGGACGCGTTCCGTAAAAGGAACTTGTAAGATCTGGGTTTGGTTGGTTTCTCAAGGACAGCTTAAACTTCTCTTTATTTAGTTGAAGGGCAGCTCGGGTACTTCAAGTTGCACTTTAGGAGAAACTTTCACTGAGAAATTAGTACAGCACCGGAGGAAGTTACCAAGAAGGTGCCAAAATCTCCAGTCACAGAAGTTTTCAGTGCTTTGCTACAGGCAGTCACGGTTGACCTGAGCTACCACTAGCAGCAGCACCACTTGCTATGACTTGCAGAGATTCCTGTCAAGCAACATTTCTATGATTTTATAATTTCCTCAGCTACCATGTTCTTCCTAATTTGTGAAAAATACAACAATCATGTCATTTCTAATGAACACATGAAATCTCTTTCCTGTGGAAGCCCTATAGGTTGAGCTCTCTTGCCATGCTGAGGAATCAGCACACTTGTGTGTGTCTCTCCAGTGCCTGTTCATTTTATGGCAGGGAGTTGCCATATTGATTACATTTAACAAATGTTGCCGCTCTGTGATTGGCTGAAAACAGTTATAAAATGGACAAAACATTCTTCAGTAAGAGCTAATGGAATAAATAATTCATGTGTAAATACAAGCAACACTAAAAAGCTGTTTTGTTGTCCCCCACTTTACCAGACTGCAGAACAAAGCCCTGACATGTCTGAAGTGGGGGAAGACTTCAAGAAGATGGAAGGGCAGCAAAAGGATGATCAACAAAGACAAGCTGAGATGTGCTCAAGGGTTACAGACCCCATCTACTGGGGCCAATGCTGCTTATTAATGACCTTCATTAACGACCTGGCTGACGGGACAGAGCGTTCCCTCAGCAAGTTTGCAGATAAACTCAAGCAGCTGACACACCAGATGGCAGAGCTGTCCCTCACAGAGATCTGGACTGGATGAAGAATCAGGCAGGGAGGACATCTCATGAAGTTCATCTCATGAGGTGGAATGCAAAGTTCTGCACCTGGGGAGGAATTACTTTGTGCACCAGGACACACGATGGGCTGAGAGGCTGGGAAGCAGTTCTCCAGTGGAGGGCCTGGAGTCCTGATGGACAACAAGCTCATCAGAAGCCAGCAGTGCAACCTCAAAGCAAAGAAGGCCTACAGCACCCAGGGCTGCACTAGGAAGAATGTGTCTGGAAGTTTTGAGTGCTATCTTTTTCCCCTACTCAGCACCAGTGAATCCAGCACAACTGGAATGCTGTGTCCACTTCTGGGCTCCCCAATACAAGACAGACATTGGTGAATACCAGTAAGGGAAAGGAGCCTCTTAAGAGGCTGAGAGGGCTGGGACTGTCTTCAGAAAGAGAAGGCTCAGGGGGTTCTTATTGATCTTGTATAAATACCTAATGAAAGGCTTTGAAGAAAGGAGAACTGGACTCCTCTTAGGAGTGCCCAGTGACAGGACAAGATGACCACAAATTAAGACACAAAATTCGTTGCAAGACCTGTGAGGGGGTTCAAACACTGAAGTAATGTTTCCAGAGAGGCTGAGGAGCTTCCATCTATGGAGGTATTCCAAACCTGACTAGACACTCTACGGGGTAACCTCTTCTAGCTGACTCTGCTCAAGCAAGGGATGGCAGATGAGATTATCTCAATATGTCCCTTC
This sequence comes from Rhagologus leucostigma, assembly GCA_013397725.1. NCBI lineage: Eukaryota > Metazoa > Chordata > Aves > Passeriformes > Rhagologus > Rhagologus leucostigma. Next base: position 236,882 of record VZTD01003056.1, read on the forward strand.
CTACCACACCTCTTCCATTATTCTATTAGGAGATAAGCTCTCAGATATCAATTAATAGCTATATTCCAGGTATATTCTCCACTATGCACACATATCCACCCTTTTTTCCCCCCCAGTATCTGCCTGAACAGGTAAGGAATAAACCCACTCAATTATTCACAGTTTGCATCCAAGACAAGCGCAGCCCTGATTTTAATGACTGTCATTAATAATTAGGGGATAAACACTTCATTCATTAAATTTCTAGGTGATAAATTGTCAGTATTTAAAACTAAGTATGGAGAAATGTAGCCATAGAAAGGAAACAAAGGATTAATTTAAAGGAACATACACCTGTAGAATGAGATTCCCAAATACAGACTTCCTGCAAAATGATTTGGGAAAAGTTAAAGCAAAAAAGCAAAGTGTCAAAACGGATGAGGCATTACTTTGGACTGCAGTAGTTCTTCTCCCAAAACTTCACAGCTATTTTGAGTGGCATGCACAAAAGCAACAATGCAAAAAACAACAAAATTTTCTCTGCCTGCAGCTGTGAAAGGTCAGATTTAGTTGTGCCAATGTCAGCATTATCATCTTTTTGTGTATAAGTCACAACGCCCTAAGTGCAGTAGGGAAGAAAGACTGAACATCTGAAGAGGATTCAGAGATGATGTATGAGGAAGGATTAAAATGTGTATAACACAGTTAAGTGATAGTTAAACTCAGGGGGCAGGAAGGAGAATGGAGGCAGAACCTGGAAACAGTATTAGAAAAAAAAATATTAAAAATTATACATCAAATACTAAAACTCCTGAAATCAGAAGGACCGGCAGGGCCCTAATCACTCATTTGCTGGATGGAAAAACATCAAAGACAAAAGAGAGTTCAAAAATTCAAACACAACATATATAAAATCCAGAGAATAACTAATATAGAAGAAGGAATTATGCAGTCTCTCCACAGAGGAGACCTGACTGGAAGGATATTTAACACAAAATTCATAAAGGCTGTATAATTTTTGAAGGCTATATAATTCATAAAGCCCATAAAGGACTTGTGGTTCCTACAGAAACACTAACCTTATGCATATATTAGAACGCTTAGTTATGCTGTCCTTGACAACAGACTGACAATAATAGCTCATTTAAAATATAGTAACAAAGCATTACACATAATCTTCATATTAAACCGTTTTCTCATTAGTAAGCATGGGGATAAGAGCTGAAAAACTCTCTAAGCAATTCATCATAATGAATGAGAATCTATCAGCCTAACAAAGCACTTCTGAGCATTAAGCCCTATTTCCTAAACACACGTAACTGAAAAGATGTCTTTCTGAAATGCAAAGTTTGGGGATTAAATGCAGTCTCTCTTTAATTCCTGCAAATGACCCTATCTACAGACTTCAAACTGAAAACAGGCAGCAAATTACAATGCTGTCTCTTAATGCACCACTTTTTGAAGCTGCTTGTCAGTAGATGTAAGTTTAGGGCTTTTCCCTATGTAATAACTATAATTACAAAATGGAAATCTGCAATGATTTTTATTTTTTTTTATTTTATTTTATTTTATTTTATTTTATTTTATTTTATTTTATTTTATTTTATTTTATTTTATTTTATTTTATTATTTATTTCCATACAGTTAATTTCACTTGAAATGAAAATCCAATCTGAAAACCAGCTGGACAGAAAGATCTCCTGAATTCATTGCTCCACAGAAACATTCAGATGTGAGTTTGATAGCAAAAAACAAATGCATGTTGCTATTTCATCCCATTAGACCTGCAGAACAGAAAGTGAATTGAATTTTGTTCTGCCACATCTTGGAAAAATTTGAAGAATATTTAACTGCAATTACTAGTCCCTGTGCAAGCATACCAAAGTACAAGATTTATACATGTTAGCAACCATGATTTGGCTAGTAAATTTGGTTTCCCTCCTTATTAAAACCTCTTTCCAAAACCATTTGATTCACCAGCGCTCAAAGCTTTGAAAGCTGGAAGGAGACTTTTCAACAATTTTCATAGATGTCAACAGGAAGAGACAGTTTTACCAAGATAGTTTTCAGAGTAACAAACAGTCCAAATTCCAGTATACAAAAGCCCCAAGGGAAATGTTTCAGAGAAGACAGGAAATCATATTTTATTCCATTGAGAGTAGAGAGAAAAACAAATGTAATCGTGATCAGTTGAGTTCCCTCACTGCTCCAGTTTTTTTAAAGCAACTGCATTAAAGCCTTTTTAAAACAGAACTGTGTGGCTGTTTAAAACTATATGCTAAATTCATTTGTTCTATATTTGCCCAAATGCAGGGGCATGCACCTGCAGTACTTTCTTCTGAGATGGAAGCCCCTACTAGTTATTCATGGACACTCTCTGCCCAGCAAGGAGCACAGTCAGATTCTGGTCAGTCTATCAGACACACATTTGCAATGCTTAGCATCCACTGTCATAACTTTATGGAATCTAGGCACCTCTGCTGATCACATGTTGTTAATCTGTCTCCTTTTTCCTGAGCCAATTCTCTTGAAGCCGCTTTATCCTCTTTGTTTATTTTAACCACAGCTGCTTAATTCTACTATATCTCTTAATACCAAATAAAAGCAGCAGGAACCAAAAAAAAAGAAAAAAAAGAAGATGTTTGAAGGACCTGTGGTGGGGCAACAGTCAGCGATCCTCAACCAAATTTGTGTAAAAGGACTGAGGACCTCTCCAGCCCCAAAGAAGTTACCGTGACTTAAGATACTCTCTTCAAGATGTACTACAGGCCACAACCAAGAACACTGTGCATCTCTAACATTTAGTTCTCCATCTGCTCAAAAAGGGCTTACACTACACTCTGAAAATCCTCTTGTATCCTTCTCTTTCAGCTGCTGGAGGCATTTCTGAGAAAAGATGCAAGGAATCAGTGTGAAGAAACTATCTTCAGAAGTTATTTGTAAACCAGTTCACTGCATATGTGTGAAGTAAGCCTTATACTTGTTGGACTACAAGCATTTTACTCTTGGTCAATTTGCATGTTAAAACAGCACAAAACTCAGGGGGAATTAATTCCCCTCTTTAATTCACAACATCTGGCACCACTGACAACTGACTAAGGAGTAAAACTGACTTCCAATTTTACTTATTTCACGTCGGATTTAGCATGGCTTCCAGTTCCTAAAGACCTTGTATTGCTTAAGCTGTCAGTAGAACAAGCACTGCAATACTCAAATAAAACAGACAACAGAAATGAAGGCAGGCAAACAAGTTCTTTGCCCTCTGCATTGTCTGCGCTTGATAGTGAAGTGCAATTTATAATAGCATTATAATATTATTTTATAATAGCAATGATAATAAATAGCAATAATAAATAAATAGGGAAATAACAATGATAACAAAGGACGAATGCTTTTGCTTAGCATTCATTAAGAAAAAAATAATCAATAACTCTATTAGATCAACCAGAGAAAAACTGTATTAAAAGTAATTCAGTGCAGATTTACTATTTCTTGGGCAGTATTTAAAGTTATCCTATCTCTTTCTATTGATATGTTCTCTTTTGAAGCTATGACCTGGCAAATAACATCTCCCGGTGGACTGGGAACACCTCCTACTTATTGTTAAATACTCTGTCAAGAGGTCTTCAATTACAAATATTTTATGTGTTATCCATCCATTACTTGAATCATCTCTATCTCATTACTTTCCAAGATGTAAAAAACCTCAGGCAAGTGAAACTTTTCACCTGCAGGTTGGAAATACTACAAGGCTGAACCCAATTCTCTTCAGAGAGACTAACAAGGGTTGACATTATAAAGGGGCCAGATCAGATAAATAAAAAGGGGAAAGAGAGCAGCCATGTGCTACAGTGAGGAGAGTTAAAAGCATCAGAGTAGGCAGATGACTCGTCAGTTAACTGAATCTCACTTTTCCCTCCCATCCAGAGAGCTGTCTTTGGGAAATGAAGAACAGGCAATCACACTGGCTCAAGAAAAAACATGAATATTCAGTAAGAAAATTCAGTTGGCTACAGATTTAACAAATGCCTTTGCTATCCCAAAACAAACACGGGACAGTGGCATTAGACCACTTAACAAATACAGATGCATGCTGCAAACTGTCTTTGAGTCGTGCATCACTTCCAAGAAAACACATTTTTAAAGTTTTCACTGACTTCTCTGAAAGAAGACTGAGGAATACTTATTGTGGAAGCAAGGAAAAAAACCCGAAATGTTCCAATTCATATCTAGAATATTTTAACAATATGTTCATGCTAAACTCACTACAAGAAGAAGGAACCTGCAGAGAAACAGATGCCAGAATGGTTTATTAAAAGCAGCACTGAGGTCAGGTCTGATCCTGCTCAGTGTTGATTTACGTCCGTGGTCCAGCTACTATCAGGGTGAGAAAGACATGGGGCTGTTTCATCACTATAATGGTATTTTTTTTCATATACCATGATGAAACAATCTTTGTATCAGAAAAGCTAGGAAAGAAGCCACTGTTGCCAGATAGGAGATGTGATGTTATCTTGGTATCTGAAATGCTGGAAAAGGAGACTGGGACGAAATGATGTCTATCAACCATCTGTAAATATCTCTGTAAACAGTTCTGGCAATTACTGTATCAAACAAATGAGTATTCATGATGTTTGTATATTTAGTCTTCTGACAGGCACTGCTAATAAAACAGACAGCACAGTTTGTGAGGCAGTGATTTCAAAAGAATTAGAAGGAGGTAAACGTAAGCGTCCTAGAAAAGGTGAGTGAAAGCAACTAGAAGAAACAAGGAGGACAAACAAGGCCATATGTGAAGTGGAAGATAAGCTGTATCTCTTTTTTCCACAAGCCAGACTGAGGGGGAATTGGGTTAGCAAAGGAAAATCCAAGGCCCTAAGGATTCACAACTAGCAAAATAACTTCATACACTAGCATGAGGAGGTTCTGCAAGCAGTACATACGACAATGACACCTGATGTCCCTGATGCCTAGGGAAAAGTGCACAGAGTGGCAGGCTTATTTGTGGTTTAGCTTGTCTTTTCCCTACCACATGTTCAGTCTGCTAACATGACCAGTGGATGAAATATTTCAGGTGGCAGACATTCTGTATTTTCTGTGTCTTTAACAATCTACCTGAAACTGATGTGAAGCAGAGAAAATTGCTTCCCACCAGAGTCCAGTTGTACTTTACACTTTTGTCTTCTCAAAGACAAAAGCAACCAATATAAATGTGCAGGAAAACTCTAGACCCTAGCAGAAATTTACATTTTCAAAAGTATCTAAAAAATACCTTAAATAACATTAACTTGCCGTAAAATCTGTAAAGTTACAGGTCTTGATTTCCACTGTAACACAAAATCATTTGGTTTCTGTAGGTTCTCTACAGACCATATATTTTCATTTTTGGGGCTGGATTAGGTTCACAGAAAATACTACCAGAAGTAAGGAAGACTAAGTGAGACTGGTGCTTGCTCACCCGTCCCTCTCTTTCAGTGAGCCAACACTGATTTTCTGACAGCATTACATGCGAACATGCTGACAAGACTGCAGTGGTCACAGCTGGGAAGTACCGGGACTACAGAAGGCAGTTCCATCCCACTGTACGTGCCCTGACAGATCTGTTCGTATCCACTTCCGCATGGAGCAGAACAGGTACAGAGTTTTTTACACCAACCAAACTGAGAGGAGTAGATGCATTTTATTTTGCAAGTCAAATAAAATTCAGTAATCAACAGAGCAGGTGATTGCCAGGTTAGTGGCAGTAGCATGTAACAATTACCCCTAACTTCTGTATTGACAACAGTTACAAAGTGTACTGAATGCTTTCTTCCTACCAGAAACAGCAGCAAGTAAATTAACAAGTGTTCTCTATGTTGAGGAAAATATATCCTCAATAATTCATACTCACTTGACTATGGCTTTGCACTCAAAATTATTTTGTTTTACTTTGTGCTTTTACCTAAAAACAGCTTCAAAGCTGACTGCAGTTTAAAACACCCTTTCAACAATCAATGAAGATAACAAAAGGCACACTTCATTACAAAATGTTTCAGGATAAGATTAAAAAAGCTTTTGCCACAACATTACATAGGACATCTCCCAGGCTCTTATCTCTGCTCTGCCACTTTCAAATATGGGAAAGCAAAAATAAATGTACCAAATAGCAGAAACAAAAGGTAAAAGCCCAGTCTCATGATCACATTTTACTCAAGTACTGCTAACAAGACACAGATACTAGCAGCAGCATCAGTATTTGAGAAAATCATTATCTAACTGCATCATACACATACAGAAAAAGAAAAGCAGTATTCAAATTCTTTAAGGAACAAAAATCTGTGCCCACAAGCTTCATCTGGGTATGACGCAGTGAGACTACTCTCAAGTGCTCAAGCATTCCATGCCAACACTGAATCAATATATTATTTCTTATGTGTGATTCTTTCCACATACAGAAGAAAACTCCAGCAGTTCCTCAGACTGATTTATCCCTTTTAGTTTACAGGAGGGAAATGTGTCCTCAACAACTCATACTCACTTGACTGTGGCCTAAAAAAAGCAAATGACTTTGCCACAGAAGACATAATGAAACGTGGATTCCCTCAGATTTGTGACTTATGATTGGAATCTCGGCTTTCTGATGCACTGTGAACTAACCTCCGTTAGTTAATGCTTGCCCTCTTAGAGGGCATGTAGAACAATTTGCTCATGTGTGGATTCTCTGGCAGCTAGTAAAGCTGGAGTTCATTCTGCAGGCTTCCTCTAAGGATCTGTATCCTCTGCCCAACCACATCTTCAGTTTTATTTCTGTCCCTGCAGAATTCATTAAAATGTAAATTACGTTCTACTGAAAAAACATAAGACTGTTAATGGAATTTCATCCATTGCATTATGCAGATATCCAAAATAGACAACCACTTTGAGCTAGTCATGATATACAGTGAAAGTTATCCCCAAAGGTCATCTCTAAAAGTAAATGCACTAGGTCTAATTTTTTTCTTATCCCAGGTGCTACTTGTTTGTGGTTTGTTTGCTATTTGGTTGTGGACACATGCTTGACTAAAAAACTTAACAGATGGAAGGAATTAAATCCCTCAATATGGCCTAAAAGTACCTCCCATTTCCCTGCCTCTAATTCTTTACTCACAAGTTAACTGCCCTAAGCACTTTTTCCTTCCATTTCTGCAGGTCACCTGTAAGTAATTTATCAAGAAAAAAAAATCTCAGGTACAGAATAGGCTGTTCTTTTAGTAAGCCCAGGCCATACTCTCCAGTAATCTCTGACTTGTCTGTTTCTAAGACCAAGCTACCAGACGCACTTATTCTGGTGTCAGAAATAGTTAACGGTTAACCACTGAGAAGAAAACCAACAAAGTACTATCATAGACAATGACTTACGAACCCTTATTTTAAATATATTTAATCAAAAAAAAAGGATTCATTGCCCTTCTTGTCATATGACTTTGTTATGAAAAAAAATTAACTGGTAAGAACCTAACACAAGACTACATATAGCTACTCTTTACATCTACAAGCTCAACTGCAATGTTAGATTACTTCAGTTTTCACCAAAGTCAAATGCCTTAGTGTCAAGCTATGAATATATTCTGTAGCTATGGGACTGTCTAGATTCACACCTGCTAATGGCAAATGTGTCTTCATATTTTCATACTGTAATAATGAAACTCAAATGAAACTATCTGGTTACAAAAATTTTATCCATGATGAAGAGAAATATACATGTTTTCAGGTTATTCCTCAGCAAAAGCTTCATTTCCCTGAAGATTAACTTCTACATTTAGGGTACTGTTGCCTTCGAGTGGGAGCTGACTCTCGGACTGAACCCAAAGGTATAAAGGAATTCTGTAAGAAGTCTCACTCACTGCACGGAAAGCCTCAGCAACTTACACAGGAGACCTCAATTCAAGTCCCTACTGTTGGCAAAACAGTTAGAATTTCTCCATCCTATAATTTTATGTATTTCCTAAGGCACTTTAAAGTCTCATCATCCTGGGCTGCCTGTATAAATATGCACACTTTCAGGAAAAGACTTATACCAGCTAGAAGTGGTGCTCATTTTGGATATGCACCACATGGATAACAGCATCCTACGTAGCCCACAAGCAGAGACAGAGGTCATTCACACGTACAAGTTTTGCTGTCTTTAAAGTTGTGGCATAAAACTGCAAAGCTGTATTGCCAAACATGGATCAGGTGCAACTAGAATTGGAAGATGCCCCACTTCACGATGCACGACGATTTGGAGCACTAGAAGTATCTGTATTTCACCTTTACAAGTAACATGACTCATAGAAATAAAGGTCTAACGGGATAAGACTTTGTGTAAAAAAGTATAAATTGCATTTGGAGCCTCATACCCATCTTTTCATTTTTGCTATCAATCTGGATACTATATATAAATTAGCCATTAATGAGAACAAAGACATTATTGAATGTAAGTATTGTGACTTAAGTGAGTCAAAAGCCTTCTATTACTTCTGAAATACAAGATTCCCCATCTGGAAGATTAGAAAATAACACTTCTATACCCTACAGAGGTATCTTCTTTCTCTAATTAAAACATCCTTATGAAGAAAAGCAAACAATTGAAGCACCAGAATAAATCAGGCAAAAGCTTGGGAATAAAAAGAGAATACACAGAGTATGAAATACAAACAACACTTCCATCTTATTACCCCACATATTGAACTTCTTCGTGATTTTTTTTCCTACTTGTATGGTACTTTTGTAGTGCCTACAAACTTCGAGCATAGAATCCCTCAAGAGGTAAGACATACCTATTTTTAGTTATGATAGTTACCTTCATGAGCCTCAGAATCAAAGGACCATTCCTCACTAAGAATAATTTATGAGTGGCAGTCTTTCACTCCCTGGATTTTCTTGATGCTCCTCTTCTCAGTGCCATTTCGTGTTTCTGTATTTTGGCACATTGTTTCCACGACTAAACTAATGTTCAACCCTAGCTATCGAAAGCCATTCTAGCAAGCTAATTCTTTAATACTAATGACGGTTTTGCTGGCTTTATACGGACAGATACATGAAAGCCATATGAATGGGTGAGGCCTGTGGAGCCATGAAACGTCAAAAAAGTCTAAAATAGAGTAAAATATAACTACAAGCTCCTAAATCCATATTTGGATATCTTCGAGAGTTTAAAGCACAAAGAAAAGAAAACTCTTCATTAAAATGATTTTTTTTATTTTTCTTGAGAAAAACCCAAACCATTTCAGGCTAAAACTCATTCTAAGCCTGAACCCACCACCACCGTTTTCCCTCTGATGTGTATTTTTTCTCAGAATGATGTTTCTTCTTTATGAAGCCAGTGGGATTGCATGGCTGTACGCAGTCTCCAAAACCAGCTAGTCTTTTACCAAAACCAGCTGAGTTTACTGCTGTGAAGGAAGTATGCTTACTCGTCTTTACTGGCTGCCACAGGATACCTCAGTGTGCCTGTAAAAGGACTAATGGATTCTCTGGAAGGTGACAATTCATAACACCCACTATGTGGAAATGTGTTTGTTTATACAGCTCTGCATGACAACAGATGATGGAGCTGTCAACATCAGTTTGAATACCTGATGTCTTACAGCAGATAACCTTCTATGCTTTTGTGATTGACTTGCATAGTACGAATTCAGCTGTACAGAAATGGCAACTTCCAAAGTCAGAGGTCTGTTGATCTTCAGCTTCTCACAATTTTGTCTCTGGTCTTCCTTTCAAGCCTGGTATACCTGGAATGTCCTTTCCCACATGGGTTTGCCAAGTCATCAGTCTTTATGCATTAAAGCCCAACTGGAGGGACCTTGAGTTATGCTGAGACGGCTCATTTACTATATTTAGACCTGAGAATTATCTGTGATTATGCGCAGACGACATACTCAAAATGGCACAAAGATGAATCACAGTCGAGGTTGGAAGGGACCTCTGAAGGTCATCTGGACCAACCCCCCTGCTCAAACAGGGCCACCTAGAATCAGTTGCCCAGGACCATGTCCAGGTGGCTATTGAATACCTTCAACGACAGAGAATCCACAACTTCTTTGGGCAACTTGTTCACCCTCACAGTAAAGTAAGTGTTTCCTGATGCTCAGTTTTTGCCCATTGCCTCTTGTACTGTCACAAGCCACCACTGAAAAAACCTTGGATTGGTTTTCTTTACACCCTCCTGTCAAGTATTTGCATACATTAATTAGATCCCTCTCTTCTCCAGGCTATACAGTCCTGGCTCAGTCAGCCTTCCCTCAGAGAAGAGATACTTCATCTTAGTGGCCCTTTGACTCATTTCATTATGTCCATGTCTCTCTGGTACTGGGAAGCCCAGAAATCCAGGTGTGGCCTCACCAGTGCTGAACAAAGGAGTGGTCACCTTTCCTTGACCTTCTTGGAACACTCCTAATGCAGCCCAGGATACTGTTAGCCTTCTTTGCAGCTAGGACACATTGCTGGCTCCTGTTCAACCTAGTACCCACCAGAATTCCCAGGTCCTTTTCTGCCAAGCTGCTTTCCAGCCAGGCAGCCCCAGCACATACTGGTGCATGGGGTTGTTCCTCCCCAGTCTGCATCTTCCCTTGTTGAACTTCATGAGTTTCGTATCAGCCCATGAAAACCATCTCCACATCATGTTTATATTTTGGTTGAAGCAGAAGGAACTCACCTGAAACTAAACTGGGCCTCTCTGTAGCCAAAAACCATGAGATGATATATTTTGAGCTAAACAGTAAGAGCTACCAAAAGAGCCCTAAGCAACTTGTTCTTCCTGCAAGGGGACACCAAGATAGGTCTGCCACTCACATGCCACTACTTTAATAGCTTATGCAGCCCATCAAGAGTTCACAATCTGGCAAGCATAGGAAGGCAGAAGATGGAAAGAAGAGTTGCCAGGAGGCACATGTGAAAGCATAAGCAACACATAAACAAAATCTCCAAATCTGTAAGAGTGGCAGCATTTAAACAAACAGAAGAAAGCAGTTTGACCTATATCAGAGGGATGTGTCATTGAACACCTATGCGGGGACTGGTTACCTTCTTACAGAGTCAAGACAGCCTGTTACCGCATGTGAATCTTGAGTTTCCTTTACCAGGTCTGTAGAATTCATAATAAAGCTACACTTGCCAACTAAATTTGCGCAGTGTAATCTGCCCGCATTGTGATTCTTGTCATGATAAAATCATTCTGGGGTAATTTTCTTATACGGTATCTCAGTAATGACTTACCTCACACAAGATATCTGATTGGTAAATACAGGTAATCCTGAAATGCAGGCTGTGCTATAGATTTCAATACAAACATGGGTTACATGAACATATTGACTAAAATAATCTCCCAGCAGAGAAGCAGCCATGGGATTTTGACCTTTCCAGTCTCTATACAGAAAGCTTTCAAAAAATACTTCCCATTCCAGAAGCTGAAATAGCTTTTGCTTCAGCTGGAACACCCAAAATCAGTCCTTGCTCACCTACCTTCCAATATGCTTCCATCTCTTTTACCACATATGTCAAAGAGAAGCTAAAGTGTCCTTCTGTTATTGATGCCATTGTGAAATCCATCCAGCAAAACCTTAAAGTCAGGAAAGACCAATCTGACTCCCAGTCTGTCTTCATATGTCCTGACATGTTTCTCCATTTATCCTCTGACCTCAGACACACTACAAGAATACAGAACCCTATGCAGCGATTGCTTTGCTGTTACCAATGCACGTCTGACTGAGGCTTGAACCCTGTACCTTGCCCTCATGAGCTCCTAGCTTATGCTTTTCTATAGAAATTAGATTATAGTTGAACATACCTCTTAGCTACAACATGGAAGGTAACTAAAAAAGAAGTTGGCACTAGATTATGAATAGCCCTCTACTCCTGAGTAGAGTCAGAGCATTTTTTCTCAAACCACCTGTTATTTAAGTTTACTGTTTGAATTTGCAAGGTTCAAGAAAAGCAAGTGACCCCTGTAGCAGCAACTAACATCATGTCCCATGGATTAGCATACTCTTGTGTGGCTTAGTGTCTCCCTGGCTTCACATCTACCTCACATTTCCAAGGCAGTTCAGCCACCTGCAAGAGGGACAACTCTTGTCTGTCCATGTGCTTTAGGAGAGAGGTGAGTGACGATCAGAATGGTCAACAGTTTGAAAGAGCCTGTAAACTGAGTATCAGATGAAAACAGGAGCACAGGACAGTCTGTGTTAAAAAGTCTCATAGATCTGCACTCCAGACACGAAATCCAGCTTTGTCTACTCTGAACATTAGACTATGAACAGCCATGCATTGCAGCAATGACAGCTGGAGAAAGATCTCACCACTCTCACCAGATGTGGAAAAGGAACATTTTGCTACTCTTCTCAGGAACCTTTGGAGGTAACCTCTGTTCTCAAAAATGCTTTCCTAATGGGTCAGGGTCAATGCAGATTGATTTAAGTCACAGCTATTTAAAACATCAGCTTCTAGCGTCATTTAAACTGAAAGAAACTTTGAATTCAAAGTCATGAATTTTAACCTGTGTTGCTTTTGTACCCTTTATTCAGCTTCCTTCTGTAGATTATTGACACATCTTTTTGTCAGGCCAGAAGAGAATCTGTTTCTATACACTAAGTCATCTTTTGTTGTTGTTTTCAGTATGTCAGAAAGTACTGAAGGATATGGTTTTTTGTTGTTTTGTTTTTATTTTAAATTCATAGTAACTGAATTTTGATAGAAATTGGCATTCAATTAAAAGCCACAAAACAACATGTCAAAACTATACACTATTAGTTACATAGTACTATGTTTAGTGTGCTGTATGAATAAGAAAGGGGATGGTTTCTTATCAAGAAACCATCATAATTTTCATTTTAAATGGATTTGTTTAAAATTAGCAATATTACCTGTAGCTAAAGAACTGAACATTTCTGATGACCACACTCTTCAAAAATGTAGAAACTGTCGCTCTTATATGCTAATACCTCATTCTCTATATGCTCAAAAATAGAAAGCAAGTCTGTCTGCTTTTTCAGCTGCCAGTTTTTCAATACTAAATAAAATAGGTGTTGAGAAGAACTAAAGAAATAATCTGAAATGAAAGCTACTGCTGGTTTAGGCTTTCAAGAACTGGTTTAGTCTTTCAAGCAGCTTTGCTTCCAGCTGCTAAGTCTTCCACCACTTTTTTTCTTGCCTTCTTTGCAGAAATTGACAGCAAGTATCCACTCCTTGAATGTTTTTATTTAACTTGCATTTTCAGAGATTATAGTCATGAAATGTGTTGTGAAGATTTGGAATGGGTTTAATTTTTCAAAAGAAGTTAAATAGAGTTAAATTAAAGGGTATCTTTTTTTTCTCCTCCAGCTTAGAATGCTAATTAACAAGCAGCAAAAATTGGAGAGGACTCCCTTGGCAAAGCATGAAGGAATTCTAATAATTCTTTATGTTGTACTTATTCAAGTCCTTTGCCTTTTCAAAAATAAAAATTATTTTCACTTTCCTCTTTATTTTAAAAAAACCCATCTCTATAGCAGTCGTGCTGGAAGGGCACAAAGATAACAGAGCAGATGCTATAAGGATTCACACTGCAGTAGCAATGGAACAGTATCTCTTCATGCCATGGTCAAAATAGCAGCATGAAATGAGTATCACATGCAAATTCACTCTGCTATAACAAACGAGGAAAAATACTTCCATACAAAGCAGCAACCTGGGAGTAACAGTAAAGACCTTAGTCCATGCTGGTTCTCTAGACACTGTGGTCTGTTAGGCTCCTCTCTCACTGCCAGAACAGCACTGTTTCAGTTTGCTCAGGTGTTTCTGTCCCAAGCCTAACTGCGATGATTTTGCAGTCCTACCTCACAAGTTCCTGTCTGTCCCTAGTAGTACAGACTGCTTAGGTGAGGTTACATAAGGGACAACAAAGCTTGTACCGCACAGTGAGAACAAAAGTAATGAAATAAATAATTTTTTGCCTAAAACATTAGAATTTTTTATCATTGTTTTACATATAATTTTACTAGTTAAGGGATGTCACTTGCTTAACTTCCATGTCTGACATTAAAGGACTGGCTGTGGCCATAAGGAGCAGTTTAAAAGCTGGGATTACAGGTATGGTCAGGAAGAGAAGGGAAGGAGGGAAAACTCCAACTGATTGTTCCATTATGCTGTTATTAACCAAGAGAACACTGTAGGTTGTAGTCGCTCAGCATGCGTGAGAAGAAAAAGGGGACACATAGATGAAAGACCCTGTGGGTTTTTTCAAATGAAGAGAAATAATCAAAGCTGCATACACAAAATTTCAATACCTAGCTTAGTGAAGTAGCAGTACTTAATAGAAAATGACACTTATTTGTTTCACAACATTAACGGAAAGTGTAAAATGAAAATTCCTACAGTTTATCAATATGAAGTGATAAATTTACTTCACAATTTTTTGTGGAATGCTTCCTGGATCCACACATTATTTGATCCTGAGATGCATCACTACTTTCCCCCTCCAAAAAAAATGCCATCACAATCACTCTGGCATATGTCCAGCACATTTTAGACACTAAATGATACCTCTGTGATGACCTCTAACACTTTTCTTCCCCTGGTCTATTTCTCTAAAAGTAGGTAGGGTAAGGCTTGCACCATCCTTAGCACTGAGAGAATGAGAGCAATTTCCCTTTACACAGCTTAAAATAGAAATACAAACCCTGCCAGAATGATTTGAAAGCATTGGCAGATGGATAAAATATTTCTGAATCTGCATCGTGTAACATTTGGCAGCTAGCATGAGTACTGAACAGCTGACTTTTATGCAATGACATTATTAATTATATCTTCCTTGCCAAACAAGCACCGTAACTGAGCCTTTGCAGCAGTGTGTCATTAGGCAGCTCATGCATATCTGCTGAACTGCTCATACGGTAAGTGATGGAGCTGTCCTGTCCCGGGCCTACTAAAAACATCAGCCTGACCCAGCCAAGATCCCATCTGATTGCAAGAGCTACTATATATGGGCCAAAGACAGTGCAGTAACAGAAGGGGGTATGTTCCACCCGTGTCATCAGACGTGGGACAACAGCCATTCCCAATGTTATCCTGGCTTGCCAAGACCACCAACAGTGCAAGACAGTCATTCATGCCTACTGACTAATTTGCATAAAATTTGCTCACAGGCTGACATATCTTCATTTTGGACATTTTCCATTCAAGGGGTTTTTTTTAAACTGGAATCTGCAGAAGCATCTCAAAAGCCTGTGTATGCCTGTAGGCATATATTAACTGAGCTCAGATTTGCACAGTGCAAAACTAACTCAATGAAAAGCCAGCTCTTGTTTCAGGAAACAGAAGAGCTGACAGAAGCCATCATGTCTCTAATCCTAACTGCCTTAAGCCTCAGTTTTGTGCAAACTCCATGATCCTTCTCACTTTAAGCCAACATAAGAAATATTGGATAGATGTATTAGAGAGATGTATAAGTGTCTGCAACACTTATAATTCAAACAAAATACTCACATATTCTCTGTCCCAAATCCCAACAGCCACTCACGCACAGCAGCCATGTAAATCTATCCCTTTGACTTCCCTGTTTCCCACATCCAAGCTCTCAGCAGTTCTGCTGATTTCTGGAACCCAGTTCCTGGTATTTCACACTGCTTCACACAGAAATTCCTGAGGGAATTTCATCTTGAATCTGACTATCTCCCTTCACTTCCACACTAATTCCCTCTTAGGCAGTCAAAAAAACAGGTGAGAGGCAGCACAGATTTGATTCCTACTCAGGCAGCGTAAGCTCCTAGCCAGCCATTTGCCTTGAAATCCTTCGGATCATACATAACCATGGCGGGGTGTTTGCTGTCCTCCAACAGACCTCCTACTGTGACAAGACTCAGCACATTCAATTATATTTCGAACTTCATGAGCAGCTCCACAACTCCATAAACTTGACTTATTCTGACAGCAGCTTATTGAAACAGGCAAATTAGTAAGTCGGATTGATGCAATCTTCACAGAGCCCTGAAGTAATCAAAAAGTCACTGTTAAGTTCAGTTTGCTTTTGAGTAGACCATAAGCATGCATATTTAGATGAATGATAATGTATGGGTACGAAGAATGCCACAAACCATCATTGTCACCATCATTGTCACTATCATTTCTATACTTAAACATGGAAAATACGCGGTATTGTTCTCACTTTCCAGAGCTACAGATGGAATCTGTTTTGAATATGCAGCAGTGTTGACTTCCACCATGGGGTACTCATTTCCCTCTTGCTCTGAAAATTTACCCTGCTTTATCAATGGATTTCTTTATTTTTTTACAATTCAAGAATATGACAGCGTATCTGAATTCACAAGCTCTCTGTTCCGTGTATTTCATGGATCATTTCCAGCACTGCATGGTAGCTTTAGCCTTGTCATCATAATGTTAAAAATTCAAGTTGTAATAGGAACCACTATAAAACAGAAAATTAGAGCAGCATCTTGCATAACAAGAGGGCAGAGGTACAGAGACTTCTGCCACTCATAAGCCAGTCGTTACTGCTCTTGTATCTTCACGAAGAGAAACTGCTTACACAACCACAATGAAGTGCCTACTGTATACTTCCAGAGGAGAAGAGGGAACAGTGAGAAGCAAAAATACTATGGCAGGAGGCAGGGAATGCCAGTTCTTTGTCAAAACATTGGCATTGACCGAAACAGCAAGAGATGACCATCCACCGTATGTTGTGAACAAGGCTCCAGAGCCACCGCACAAAGACGAGGTTTACACGCATCTCTGAATAAAAGGGTAAACCAGCCCTAGACCTTCCACATAGCAGAAGGCACCAGAAAAAGTGTGGAAAGAATGCACCATGACTTCAATGACTTCTTACCTGTTGGGGTGGACAACTGGAAATTCTGCAATACCCCAAAGTGACAATCCTGGCCAAGGGAATGGGCAGGAGTGCTAAAGGAGCACTTGCCTTAGAGAGTTTCTCCAATAGACCCTCAGTCTGAAATTTCCCTACAGATACGTAGAAGGCATGCACAATGGATCATGTAGAAGCTGTTAAACTGTTCATGTCTAGGAAGGTGCCTCTGTTGAACAGACAACACTCTTTCAGGGGCTGAACTGATAGAACTTGAATTAAAACCATACAGTGATGGCTAATTACGTCACTTCACACCACTCCAAGTTAAGAGTGATCTTGACTTCCTATGTCCACAGGATTTGCCTAGGAAAGTTAGTTACATGGCTCTAGCCATAGGAATTGTATACTTTATTATCATGATTAAACTTTATCATCAAGACTCCTCTTTGGGAATGGGGCTGACAAGAATTAGACCAGTCTCTGATAATGGTTTTGCTGTGTTATCATTACGTATTTAATTTGCTATTTTGAAATTACATTCACTTGCTGTTGTAAATAGCTTTGAAAAATGCTGAGAAAAGCAGCAGTACAGTTCTAAATAGAGTTCTTATTGCTTGGGTTCTTGTAAACGTGTGACTTCAGTTCTGGAATTACTAAGCTACAGTTTCAGTTCAGAAAGGTGGAACAGAGTAATCTGATGGAATGAATGAACGACTAAATGAATGAATGAATGAATGCACTATGTTTCTGTTAAACATCCTCCCCAGTCGCAAAAAAGCAGCTATTTAGTCTTAGCTAAAGCAGTTCCCTGTTTGGTCTTAGTCTGGGAATATTTTAGAAACCAAACCTGAAAAAAAGAACTCTGATTCCAGCTGGATGGGGAAAAGCGGAGGCAGACAATATTTAATCCTGACAATGTTGTAGCATTTTTATACAACACAAAATAGTCCTAAAATACGAAAGCAGACCCACACAATTCTTATGAGGTAGGGAGGCGGGGGGGAAACATTAATACTAAACTGGTATTAATGATTCGAGTATAATATCAAAGTCCCTGCTTCTACAAATTTCAAGGGAAAAAATGGTTACTAAGCAAGGCCTTGAACACATATTAACACAGCATCTTAATGACCACTTTGGCAGACTCTCTTCATTACTCAAAGGAAAATTTAAGAGTCACAAATAAGAACAGCATGCCCCATGCTGCAGCTCCTTTCCTTGCTCATAGAAAAAGTGAAAATGGCAAGATTGTGTGGTCTTTTGTGGAAAAACAAAAAAAAATCTGTTAGCACAGTCTTTTGGTTTTCAAAACTACAAATAAAACAAACTTTACTTTTTCTTTCTGAAATGTTTTCCCTTCTCCCCTTTTGCTGCCCCCCTAAAGAAGCTGTAGACTATGATGAGGTCACCCCTCAGCCTTCTCTACTCCAAGGTGAACAAACCAACTGACATCAGCTGCCTCTCCTAAGTCTTGCTCTTGAGACCTTTCACCATCTTGGCTGTCCTTCTCTGGACACACCCTAATAATCTGAAGTCCTTCTTATATAAATGCATCCAAAACTTCCCTCAGGGCTCAAGGTGAGGCTGCCCCAGTGCAGAGCAGAGCGGGACAATCCCCTCCCTTGCTCGGCTGGCGATGCTGTGCCTGATGCACCACAGGACACGGATGGCCCTCCTGGCTGCCAGGGCACTGCTGACTCATGTTCCACTTGCCATCCACTCAGGCCCGAGGTCTTTCTTAGTCATGTTGCCATTCTTGCTCTGCCCAGTTTTAAGCAACACAAAAAGAGCAACGTAATTGCTGTGAAGAAATGCAACCCAAATGTCATGGCAGAGGCTATATAGCAATTACGTCAGGCACGCGGCACTCTTACCCTCAACTCGTCATTTGTCTCCTGACATGTCATATGACCTCGGACTAGTCAGTTCACAACCTGAGCTAGATGTATTGCCTTCTTTGACCTGTAAAAACTAGATGATCTTTGAACTAGCAAAGCATCTTCCTTATCACTCTATAAGCGTGCTGACTGCCTCAAGCATTTAATCTAGTGCCCCAAAGCTGTACAAAACCAAGGTACAGATGTGGATAGGCACATATGTGGCTGACCATTCTGTCAAGTACTGGCACCTGCTGTTTATTCCTCATTCCCCTCCACTCACTCTATGCAGAAGAAAATCCAAGACACTTTTCAGTGCACTGCTTGTACAATGATAGCACAGTCTAGGCAAGTCGCCTCTGGAACTGGGTACATGAGGCTCAAAGGAGGCAGCTGTAAAGCTAAACTGGCTCTAGACATGGGGTAGGAAGGCTTTGCTGTGTTATAAGTGGACTTAGTGGCACCAAGCAACACTAACTTGGAGGTCTTTCATTCAACTTTATTGACCAGCACAGCTTGCCTGCTGTTGGAAAACCCTTAAGAAAGACAACTTGCTAAACAAAAAGTCACATTTTTGTGCAGTAACAATTTTTCTTCTGTCTTGCCCCTCCGAACAAAACATTTTCTATGCTGTTTTTCAAAGCCACTGTAAAAATTTCTCCATTCATTCTCAGCCCGTGCAGATTTTTTTTGTGCACGTGCCAGTGGGTGTACAGCCGAGGTTAAACCGAACCACCAGAGAAAGCTCTCCCACTTTTCTGTAACCTCTGCAACAAAGGCAGAAACTGAAAATGGCCACTAAGACTTCAAATTGAACAGCTGACACTACATAAAACATTGAAGGAACACGGAGGTCAGAAATGAAGCAGGGTTACAAATCATAAATTAAATGTGCTGAGATTCTTTGTTTATGCATCACTTGCTTTGTGCTTCACAAGAATTAGATCTGTCCAAGTACATTTATAAGCAGGCAGCTCAGGATTAATTTCTGGCTAAATGAATCCTTTCTTGGTGACAAGCAGTACGTGGTGATTTCTATGCTGCAGCAAAAATTTTCAAAGGCTATTTCCTTCGTGCATTCCAGAAAAGTTTTTAGGGGAGGATGGTTTCTTAGCTAATTTTCTAACAGTCCTTGTAAGAAGGTGAAATCATATAATCACAGAATGGGTTGAGTTGGAAGGGACCTTTTAAGATTATCTAGTCCAACACCCATCTTTGAAATGTTTGAAGAAGCTTAAATATTTCTTTAATAAAAGCAGCAATGGCTCCCATTTAACATTATTGCAGTCATTTCACTGATTCTGTTGGCAAAAAGTCTTAAGGAACACTTTTGTTAGAAAAAGACTAGTGTCCTTACTAAATACAGGTTTTAAATCACTTTCCAAACAGCATTAGGTTCAACTTCCAGATTAAATTAAGGCTTGTCTGACACCAGAGATCAGATGTGCTTTGTGCAGGGGAAAGCTGACAGAAGTTAATTTTAGGAAGGAAGTACAAATCCACTTTTCTAAACTTATTTCTGAACTAGTCTTTTTGATCTCATTGTCATACATATACATGGATGTGTGTGAAAGTCTGTCATATGTATCTGAAATGTCTAGGCCTAGAAAATAAGTTACACCCATGACAAAGGCTTCAAAACATTTCATTCAAATCTGTCTTAATTTCCTCATAAAGAAAAATAAACTGGCACATTGTTTCCTGAACAGCAACAAACTACAGGTAGAACATTTAGATGTGACTATAATGGGAAAATTAAGTGATAAAAAGAGTCTAAGCATAAACAGTTTTCTTAAATAGAAAAGATAAAACTCTGGCTACAGTGAAATTAATGTTATAGCTTCTGCTGACTTAACAGAATCACAGAAAGGAGGGATGGAAGTCAGGCTTCCCTATCCTCTTCATTATAAATGTTTCATAATCAAGATAGATAACACAAAATTCAGAGTACAAGGAAGAGATGGTAAGAGGGACAAGGACCCCACCTTACCACTGGCAGCAGGATCCAAGCCATGCCCCCACTTCTGAACACACAGTTGGGTTCCCACCAGTAGCTGAACAGCTGTTTTTCAAGATATAGATTCACTCCTGCTCATCACTTTTAGGAAAAGATTTTTGGGGAGCCTTAAAAAAAGAACAGAAAATCACTCTTCTGAACCCAGCTTCAAAAATGTAGTTATCTATTTTCTTCAGGTTTCAGAGACTAGTGAGTGGAATGACCTTGCCCCTTGGCAGATTTTTGGCAAGAAAGCCCAAGACAGAAATGCAATAATGTGCTCCAAGATCTTGACCTAATCTCTACTTAGCATGTTTCTGACACCTATCAAAAGGGAAAAGTCACACGTTACCTTTTTAGTGCAACAATTAACAGCTAGACAAAAGCAAAAGCAGCTAAACCCAGATGTTTCAAATACAGAGACAGCAAAATGAGTACAGAATTGCTGATCTGCCTAGCATGGGTTTGCTGTAATATGGGTGCTTAGCTGCACTCAGAGAATTTCAAGCACTTTTGAAGTATGGAGCATTGCCAAGTACTAGCTTAGATGTGTTAAATACATTGTCAGGTGGCTATACCCTGGTCAAATATAATAGAAAGTGACCACACATTTCCTACAGTTTGGAGCTTTGCAGCAAGAATGTAGAATGAATGAACTTTACACTATGCGACTGACAGAGAAGGACACCAACTGTTCCACTTAGTGTAACTGAAAGACCAGAACCTAATATCTGATCCCTTTAGGCCCTGTAATAGCATTAAAAGCTACTGTAAGTAATGTAGAAATGTATTCTGCTACATACAAGGACAGTTCTCTAAACTGCTTTCCCTATGTTTTAGTTTATATCTTCACCCCAGACCGTCATTTTCACTTCTGTAACTTCTCCCTCTCAGGGCAGCTGATACCCTTTCATTCCCAATGTGGCTGTTTAGAATATTCAGGGAATCAAATTAAAATAGATACTCACATCAATAGTTTGGATTTTCTGGCCCTAAATGCTAGACCCTGCCTAGAGGTGCTAAGATTGGTACAAGATTTGAGAGGACCTTATTTGCAGTTCCCTAATTTTAGATCTTCCCTGTGGACTGCACAAGCAGCCAAGACAGAAGTACAAGGTCTTTGACCATGCCCTAGGTGACCATGCCCAAACCTATGGCTCTTTCTACAGGCAAAATGTGCAAAACAGCCCCAGAAAGACCTTAAAAGCAAATTAATTTTTTTTTTTTCTGCCAGTGAGATAGAAAAATGAAGATGTTCTACACAGCTATTCACAAAATCCTCCCAAATATTTTCTAGTCCTAAATGAATTTCTAGTAACAACCTGACATCTATATGAAGAATCAATCAATGAAGGGAAACCAGAAAGAGCAAGTCTCTTGTTCCCTTACAAGCATCAGAGATCACTTTCAGACAAATTACATTAACTTTTTTCTCACTTAATGAGTGACTTAAATGTACA
Organism: Rhagologus leucostigma; assembly: GCA_013397725.1. Lineage (NCBI taxonomy): Eukaryota > Metazoa > Chordata > Aves > Passeriformes > Rhagologus > Rhagologus leucostigma. The sequence goes on from VZTD01003056.1 coordinate 258,989, forward strand.
ACAAAAAGACAGAGAGAGTATACTAGCTGAGTTTTTCACCTAGCTGAGTTATTAGCACCTATAAATCTCAAGTTATGCACGATGCTAGTACTGTATCTATTAAAATATTCAATTTTGCAGTATAGATTTGATGAGAACTATCACCTCACTTCTGGAAAAGGGATCAGGAATCTTCACCACTTCTCACAATGCCTTTCTACCCCTTACAATAGGAATTACAGCACATGAATGTAAGTCCCATCCATCTCTGGTATGAACACTTTCAATATTCAATCATTTACAGGAAAAAAACACAGTATTTTTTAAAGGGAACACAGCCTTCCATGTCAAAATACTGGGCTTTTTTCCTAAGCCAGGCTTCATTTTTTTTTAATATTGGGCATTCAGAACTTCGTATGAAATCAAAACAAACTGAAGGCAATCAGGTCCTTGGTAAATCAGTCCTGATGTCTTAGTGGATACAGGAGTAAGAGAACAGTGTGACCTTCAAGACCTAGATTCTCTCCTCAGTGTGATGCTGGTCTGCTGGAGGGCCTGCAAGGAGTGATTTCATTGCTGTGATTTGGTTGCTCCATTAATAAAATTGGTCTAAGAGCATTTAGCTTTTTTTGAAAATACTTTTTGATCTGCTGATGAAAGCCACTACAAAAATCAGTCTTGCTCATTTCCTGATTCTGTATTTGCACAAGGACCTACCTAGAACTCAGTGGTTCTACATCAGTGAAAACTGAAGTCTTCAGACAGTAATCACAAGGAAAAGATTTAATCAGGACGGTCATTGCTACTTGATTGTCAAAAAACAAACCCCAGCCACCTGAAATCTAGTAGTCTCTGCATAGGTTTACCTTATGTTGCAGTATTAAAAATGAAACAGAATCAATTCATTCACTTCTAATCAGCAGCAAAGTTCTTCTACATGACCTGTCATCCACACAGCCATCAGGTCCAAACTTGCTCAGTAGCTCCACACAATGAAAGTGAAGTTGTCAATATCCGTTTTTCATTGGGAACTGGGCTAACTCCTCACCAAGTCTTTATACACAGAGGAAGATATAAATTAGATGGCAACATATTTGTTGCTAACAACTTAGGATAGATTTAAAACTATGACCTGCTGCACAATGCTTTATATCTCAGATGAGCGGTTCCCTTTTTCCTGTGTCTCAAGTGTAAAAGAAAGTATAATGGTGGTATTTCTTCACCATATTCTTTTCTTGAATTGTAAGTCATTGCCTAGACCTACATAGCCCTTTACTACCATACCCTCAGCCAGATGTCTGTCCCTGTGCCCAAACCGGCACACCCTGTAAAAATGCTCTGGAAACAGGATCTAGCCAAGACATATATTGATAATGGACAATTTGCATGTGCATAATCAGATCATATTAAAGAAAAAAAAACCTGCACACCTCTAAGTATTACGTGCATACTTTTAAGTCTCCAAGGTCTAGTAGAGGACTAACAAACCGCTCAGTTGGTTTATTACTGGTCTTCATTTTGCATTACTGGATGAAAAGCCCTTATGATGGTTGAAGTGTACACCTGCAATCTTTTCCATAAAATTTAGGAGGCTGCAGAGACGTCTGCCGATTAAAACTGAAACATTACTGCAACGGGATAGTCCAAACACATGTCAAGAAAACCCAACCAGCTGGTGTCCTTTTCCTGCCTCTTCTTTCACCCCTCTGTCCACACAGGCTTATACATACATAATGAGTAAGCCTTATGCTTTGTCAAGAAAAAAAACAACAAAAAATTAAGCTATCCCTGCATCTGTTTTGTACACACACAAGCAATGTGTGTGCACATAATTAATAACTGAGATTACACTTTCCATTTCAGTAGATTCACACGGATGACAGGAGATTGCCATTTCAAAGGTCAACGAAATTCTTAACCATAGGGCTAAGAACATTTCCATGTCTAACCATTAATTCCTTTTTCTAACATCTGCTTAACTAATTCATTGCAAATGTGCTGAGGAAAGTTCCCTTTTCTAACAGCTCCACATTTTCTCCTCAGTCAAGGAGAAAGTCAGAAGATTCCAGCATCTTCAAAGGCAATCAACAATAGCAAGTAACATCAGAGTCATTAGAGTCTTAGTTTGTCAAAAGTTAATGTCTTGTCAAAAGTTATGCTGTGACATTTTGTTTTAAGAAGGAAAAGTAATCTCAATTTTTTACCCTCTGCCTGTATAATAAAGAATGGAAGACAAGAGCAAAAAAGATTTTCCTCAACTTTGCCAGTCTCCCCGAACTCTTGCAGCTAAAGCTGCTTTAACAATAGTCCCTTTATACACTAACTGATTAAAAGTGAGTTATGCGATGGAAGTGATGCGCACCAGCTTTTTTAAGAGCCTACAAAATTGAAGGCTCCAGTGCAAGAATACCAGGATACTTTTTCCTAGTCACTTTAATGTCATTCTTCCTTTTATGAAATGTTCAATTGCTGGCTCTTCTGTGAAGATACAATCTTTGCAAGCCCGTATGTGTTCACCATGGTCTCAGTATCTGCATCTACAGCTCACTTGACACCTTGCTAGTACATCCTTAGTTCTGTCTCTCAAACATCTAGTTTACACTAATCCTGACACTAAAATTAAAGCTCCTTGCTCACCTCCCCTTGTGGAGGAACTCATTGTTACTGTAGCATACTAAAAAAACCCAAAAGAAATGAAGAGCAAGAACAAAAAAAGATCATTAAGCCTATACTGTTTGCATTTCAATAGGGAGAAGAGCAAGAGAGACCCTCAAAATGACTACACTTTGTTCAGTATTCTTTTCCACTGCACTTTAATAGCAATACTTTAATAGTAAAAGCTCTGGGCCATGCTTTCTCACAAAGGTATTCAGAGGATATTTATTCCCCCTTGTTTCATTAAGATCCCTCTTAATTAGTGTTATTTTAAAATATACACACAGGACCATTTTCATAAATTCAAGAGGACATCACGAGGCAAGTGTGTGATACAGCGAAAGCATTGTTTCATAGCCAGTATGAGAATTCTACTAGGAATGTCACCTTCATTTCTCCCTGGTTAAAGAACAGTGGTGCTGTAGGCTGACAGTACCTCAGTCGGCCATGCCATCTTCCCACGGAAGTCACGGAAGTCTACGTCACGGAAGCTGCACTGCCACTGCTCGTAAGAAGGTTCACGGAAACAGCCTCAGTCTAGTTTGCTCCTAAGAGCAATTACTGGTGCCTAAGAAAACAAGAGGCTTTCCCTTATTACTGTCAGCAGTGCAGGACTTAGGCAAGATCAGCGACTGAAGTACTTTGACACTACCTCACAGAGGGTGGGCAAATCCAAGTAGGATCAGAAGCTACCAGGCCATGGAAGTGAGGCCATATGGCAGTAAGAAAGCATGGGGTAAAATGCCAATCATATCTCTTACTCCAAGTTCAGCACCACAATTTCTAAGATTCTATTACAGAAGAACTGCTGTACTAGATCAAAGGTTAAGTCCCCACCATGTCAGTAGCTTGCCTTTGACAATATGTGAAAACCAGACACATTCAAAGGAAGCCCAATAAGCAAAACACACCCATGGAAGTCAATTTAAGAATGTCAGCTGATGCCCTAGAGACAAAGGTCAGATTAAATCACAGAGCAAGTGAGGTTTTTTATGGCTCTGAGAGTTGACTAGTGGGTAGTCTTTTCACAGAGAAACTCAAAATATCTTAGAATGCTTTGCTGTTGATATCATCCTATAGCAGTCAATTCCACAACTGAAGCAAGTATCGTTGGAGCAGCATTTGAGAATTTTTGGGGTTTCAAGGGGCTTGCATATTGATTCTCCACATTTTACAGAGCAGGATGAAGAGAAACTACAGATTCCCTTCTCTACCAAGTTTCATTATGTTGTGTTCTGTTACAGTGTTATTTATTCAACTCACATAATTTCATTATTCAACTTACTTCTATGACAAACTTAGTCTTCTAAGCAGTCTTCTCTGGCTCTTCATACTTCTTGTATCTCTTTGAAGTGAAGAACAGCAGAGCAAGCTTTTCCCTTCAATGCCAAAAGTCCAGGAAGTGAGAGTCTTTCACCCATCCTGTCCCCATTACAGATGAAGCTCAAGCATGAGATAGCACAGAACAAGACCAGCACAGCATCTCGCTATGATACATTCTCTGTCAACCATGAGCAGTTACAGCTGCAATACAAATAACCTCTGCAATTCACCACTCCAAAAGACTCAGAGAAAGACAACACATTTGCTTTGAGCATAAAGTGATCCCTAGCAGTTTTTAAAGGCCAGCAGCTTAAAAAAAAACCCCAATTATGAGGTTAATCCATACCAAAATGGTATCAGACTGTTTCCTGTTATTTTCATGAAGTAAAGCTGCTTGGCTTCATTTGCTGACATCCACTGAAATACAGAGAACTTTTTCAAGGAATTGGACAGTTTTATACCAAGGTCATGTGACTGCCTCCCTGCTGAAGCCCATATATCAAAGCAGGCAGCTGCTAGCCTGAAAGCACAGCACAGCATCTATTTTCACATAGGAATTACTGTGTCGCTTGGCAGAATTCTGTTCTATATTCAGGGGGTGACATAAACTACAGCAATGAACCCTGGAAGCTGAGTCTCTCTCTCTCTCTCTCCCCTGCACTGCACTCAGAGGTGAAATACCAGCAAAACGAAACCTGTCCTGTGCCAGGGAACTGTATGCTGAACAAGCATTCTCTCAGTCTTTCTCAGTCCTTTACTCCAACAAGGAAAGGCTGGGCTCAGCTTCATTAATAATTAAAACTAGATATGCATAAATTATGTTCATAGAAATAATGGAGAGGTTATGCTGAACAAATTGAGAAATAATCCTCTAGCAATACGTATTTCAAAATGCCATACTCAAAAATACTACTCTGTGCTAACATACCGTATGTTACTGTTTAATGATTCTATCTGTCTGAGCTACAAATTTTTAAAAGGATTAAAACAAATTTATTTCTCAGTTCTAAATTGGCACAAGTCATAGACACAAAGAAGAAAAAATTCGGATTTTTTTCCAAAGAAAAGAGAGTTTTTGGCTTTTCTCATCATTTACTTTAAAAATTACACCCATCTCATAAAAATGTACCTTTAAAACTGGGATATTGCCAAGGAGCTTAGGCTTAACATTCAATCTAGTAATAAAACTGACAGGTTGAAGGAGAGGACAGAAATGAATTAAAGTGAACTACAACAAAGACAAATGGGAAGCGGTTCACAGTGATTATGCCTTTTTAATGCACAAAAACAGAAGCAGGGTTAACTGGCTTGGCAGATGTTCCACACAGACAGCACTTATTGGCCAGACTGGGACTAAACTGAATACTGAATTTGAATGTCAAGATGATAATCTTCCCAAAATGGAAAATGGCAGTGTGGCACAGCAATCTCAGCTGATGACACATGTAGAGAGTTTATTCATTTTTTCAAACATAAATCAATGTATCAGGCTAGACTATTTTTAAAAGTTTAAGGGAAATGTGTGACAAATTGTTTTTCATTTCCTCTTTAGCAACCAAAAGGCAGAGGGCTTCTTGTTCTGACAGCCTGTTCACTAGCCAACAGAAGCTGTGGCTGCAGGCTGATAGCTCAGCTTCCCAAATCCTGGAGCCGAATTGCCTCCCTAGGCATTCATGCCTGGAAACCTCAGTAAATATTTTACTTAAAAATCCATAGACGTGAAAATCAATTCAGCAGTGCAACTAAGCTTACACTTATTTATTGTATGAGTCTCTGTATATTGCTTTTGCCCTGACCTTTCATAACTAATTTATGTATTATTCACTTTCTAGTCTTCATGTTTTGCCTTTCTTAATGAAATGTGGCAAAAGACCTGCATTTAGAAATTCATATTTTCATTTCTTTTTCCTTAAGCAAGCCTTTCTTTCTTTAAATTAAGCTAACTCCATGCTGAGTAATGCCAGTGAATGTGGGGCTACGATAACACAACAAATTTAGAAAGGAGAGATGATATATGCACAGCTGAGAGGTCTATTCAGAACATGGAAGGCTTACTAAAAAAGAGAAGGGAAAATCTCATTCACCCATTAGTCAATAGAAACAGAATTAGGAATCCAGTTTGATCAGGCTGCTGCAGAGAAGTTAAATTTAAGCTTTATTTTGCCCTACAGAAGTGAAGAAAAAGGCAGTAACAGCAATTTCTATCAAATAAGTGGTAGACAATGAGTGCTGGAAAACTTCTGAGCCATGATGACCTTGGTGACCTGAGAGTGAAAAAATTCTGTCATTCTGCAAAATGGGGGGAGGAATTGAGTATCAGTGGTTAGTAACTGAGTTCGAATGCTGGGACTGAGACATCTGAGACATCTGAGACATCTGAGACATCTGTTTTTCCCTAGTGGTATTTTTTTGACAGACAAAAAAAATCCCAACCAACCAAACCCTAAGCAGGAACCCAGGACGCAAAAAACTCTGAAGCGTTAGAAGGATTGGGAGTGTGTGGTCTTTTGGTCATATCCTTGGGTATCCTGTTCTTTACAATACACAGTTACCTTTTAGCCAAAATTCAAGTGCTCACCCAAAACATTTTCCCAAGCAAGCAGCCAAGCTCTTCACTAATCCCATCACCTGCTCTGGTCACCAGGTAGGAGAGTAAGCGAGAAAGACGCAGTGGCACAGGACTCTGTACCAGACTGTCTCCTATCTCCTCACCCCATGGATGCCTCACCCTTATCTCAGCATGGTACACACTGTTCACTAAAGGAGGGGAGCAGGGTAAAAGAAAAATGCACCTTTCAGCCTTTCTGTGAGCAGCCTGTACAAGCCATTTGTTTCAGCTTTGCCCAGGATTGTCTTTCACTTCCCAAAGCCCATTTCTGATGGCCTTGAAGCTAGTGCTGATGGTCCACTCAACTTGTGGCTGCACTGTCACATGTGAAAAGCCACCAGCTGACTCTGACATTTCAGCTTCTCCTCTGTCTTCACTATTGGAACAAGGTCACCTGCACAGCTGCCCCACTTAATAGTGAGAGTGGAAAACACTCTGCTGAAGCACTCCTTCACCTAAGTTTCCTGTCTTTCCAGAGATATAATCAGACAGACACCATACTCCATGTTTTGCTGGGACTCTGTTCATCCCCAAACAGTGCCGGTACATAAAGCAATGACTGCAGTTAAACCTCTTCAGCAGCTGTAGAGGACACAACATTATCATCCACTTTGTAAAAACTCTGTGCAATTTATTTCTTTGCACACCATAAAACAGCTGCCTTTCAGATAGATGCTTCAGAAGTTCTTTACTATAGGGTTTAAATTACATATGAATTATTCCCAATGAGCAGCGACGACAAGAAAAGAGACAAGTCTCTTGCAGACCCTTTCTCTTCCATTAAGAGAGTCAAAGGGACATGCTTTAATAAAGAGAGCTTCCCCAGTTAAATTCCTGTGAATTATTTATGCTTTTCTCAGATGTTTAGGTACACATTCAGCCCTTAGATTACACATGTGCATTATCAGCAAGAAATGGAGAATCACTCCTGCAGGGAACTGGAATTACAGCAGAGTCTAGTCAAGAAGAAAATGTAGAGCCAGACAACTACTGCTCTGCCCTCCTGAAGTGTTCACATTTGGAGTTTGCCTGCAATACAGAATAAAGTTTGTCCATAAACCAGAATTTATGTACACAATTGTCATCATAATTCTACACCTAAAGTCATACTCGACATATGAACACGCACTCTCTGGGCACAAAGCCCTCTCTTTCATGTAAATGACCTTGCTTTCTTATAAAAATATAAGAAGTTCTACATTTGATTTTCTACCTGGTCCTTTTTCCATTCATCTTGAATTAGGAGGTACTAATGATGTGCTAAGCAATAAATTTATGTGCCTTTTGAAAGAGAAGTCATTCTAGGTACACTGTCTTATACTGTATTTCTCTCTGTGCATCCGACTTGGACTAAGGCAGAAGTGCTGTCTTCCTCTAGATGTACATCAACAGCACTGACACAGCAAGTATAGAGTTCAGCAATTACACCAAAATACCACATCTTTTTTATCAAACCCTACCAGTGAACACCACTGATAGGACTGTAAAAGGAAACAACATGTGCAGAGAGTTATAAATTGTAGAAGGAAAGAGGGAGAGAGCAGCTAAAGGAAGCACTGGGAATTAGCTATGTTCTCTCAGGCTGCAATGGGCTTGACACAAGGACAGAACAACCAAGTCTGGCCTCTTCATGCCAGTAAGCATCCTGAGCTGTGAACAAATCAGTCAGCTGCAGATGACAGCACAAAGATATGGGTACTGGGAAGCAGATCACTAAAAACACATGGCTTTTACAAGTGCCAGAGCTCAGAACCTGAGCCAACTGCCAAATTGTGAAGGAGTCTGGGGGCTTGAAGCAGAGCTGTGAGACACCCGAACTGTGAAGCTAACATGAGTCACAACCCAGCAATCACTCCTCCCATCCCAGCTTTTCAGTTCAAAAGCCAACCACAGGCTGAAATGAAAAGTCTTTGTATTTAAACTATCAAACCAATGATCAAGTATTGAGGATGCTGTGTACACCTATAGTCCACGGCAGAGGTTTCCTTGTTACTAAGCTTTATGAGGGGGGGAAAAAGAGACATGTTTGATGTCACCAGCTAGAAAATGTAACCTAAAGGCATGCCAGCCTGTCCGAATTGTTTCCTGGAGGAGCAACCTCAAGAAAACAATGGGAAAAGGATCATGTTCACCCCTTCCCTTCTTCCATATTCTCAGCCTCTTCCCAACCCCTTCCTCTTCTTCCTCCTCTTATTTTCCCTCCTCTTTTCTTTTAAACCACCCAAACCTGCTCCTGCAGTCCTCCTACGACCTTATTATTATGTTTTTTACTGCTCTGTGGCACTCAACTTTTTCCACTTCCCTTCCTGAATACTTCTCTATAAGCATGTTGCCTCACTGCTCTGGCCCCTCAACACACATTATGTGACTGCTTTGCCTAAGAGAGAATGAAACTGCCTGTCCGATTACTGAGATAATTAGCGAGTACACAGGTACATGAGTTGTTAACATTCCCCGGAAAAGGCAGAAGAGGTGCCAAGTCCCAGGTCAAGGAAAGGGAAGGGAATTGCCACTAGGGAGTTGACAACTCTACCCTGGACAGAAAGGCTCCCTTTTGTCCCTCATCACAGACCTGGAGCTCCTTCTGAGAGCTACTGAACACGTCCGTGCTCTTCCCATAGTTATGGTGAGTGGTCTTTAGCTGCTTTTATTCACTGGAGTTAGGAAAATGTGGCGCAACAGCTGCACTGGTAGAATAACCAGAACATAAATACTGTCAGTGTTTAGCAAGGCTGAAATTAAACCACCTTGGACTAACAGAGCTGAAGCAGAGTTCTACACGCACACTGAATCATGAGAACTATTTAATTCTGAAGTGTGACATACCACAGAGGGATTATTTTCTCTTCACCCACAAAGAAATAGTCTGAAACCTTATCTCTAAGAGCAGTTTTTTACATGCAGATGATGTTAAATGAGAGCTTCCCATACTGGTAGCAGGAAAGGGGCAAAACACCTAGAAAGCTGCTGCATACTGTCATGAATCACTTAAAAAACATCCGCCACAAATACAAAAAATAAAAAGACTTCTTTTATGATGCTAATACATTTTACGTGTATCTCTCTCCTCAGTCTTTTCTATCAGTATTCTATGGCACCAGAAGCTGCAAAAAAAAACCCAAAAAGGAAACTGGAAAAAAAAGCCCAAGACAACAACCTAGAGAGAGCTATTAAAAAGGAGTAAGAGGTTTGTATGGAATCTGTAATATTAATAGCTAATCATTTACTCAGTTTTCGAATTCCAACATGCAAAGAACACACTTACAGTTCATAAACACGATTAAAGATATTTTCTCAAAATTCATAGCTGTCACAGATGGCAACAGTTATACCTTTCAGCCCAACTGCAACAGCTGGCTGTGTGAACTACAAACAGCTGGATGGAATCCACTTTCAAGGCAAGCAGTAAAAACTACAGACAACCACACTACTGGTTTCTGAGAATCAAAAAGAATGCGGAGGAAAACATAAATCAGAACAAAGCAAAACTGAACTATTTCAAAATACACCTTCTGAAGAGCTTCAGTCTATCATCTCAAAAAGATGCCATAAAACAGTATTTATAGAGTAGACAGAAACACATTTGTGCAGGACATACAGCACTAGTGCATTTAGTTATGTATCTGGGAGGAAGATCACTCAGAATAAACTGCATCTGGGTCCATCACACCCAGCAAGAATTATGGACCGCTACAAGATTTAATCTTATTTTAAGAAGATATATTTGCTATAATTAATGATGTTATTTTAACGTATTTGACTTCTGTCCTAACATCAGCAAATTAGATTTCAAGATAAAATTAGTTCTAACATCGATTCAACTTGAGTACTAATATTCCTTTAGTCATTAAAGATAATAACTCATTACAACAGACAACAGAAACATGCTCATCAGGTTATTAAAAAATCAATTTGTCATACATCTCATATGACCACATCCTATGCAAGTTAAGTATCACAAGGTAAGAAGAGAGATGAAATGAAATTCATCAAGTGCTCTACCCTGTGCTGGTGCACAAAGTTTTGGGTGCCTCAATATATGAAAGATATAAAATGTCCAAAGGAGAGTCATCCTCAGATGGTGAAGGGTCTGGAGGTGAAGCTGCATGAGGAGAGGCTGAGGTCACTTGGTCTTTTCAGCCTGGAGAAGAGGAGACTGAAGGGAGACCTCACTGCAGTCTGCAACTTCCTTGGGAGGGGAAGAGGAGGGGCAGGCACTGATCTCTTCTCTGTGGTGACCAGTGACAGGACCCGAGGGAATGGCCTGAACTTGTGTCAGGAGAGGTTTAGGTTGGATACCAGGAAAAAAGTTCTTCACCCAGAGGGTGGCTGGGCACTGGAACAGGCTCCTCAGGGCAGTGGTCACAGCACCAAGCCTGACAGAGCTCAAGAAGCATTTGGACAATGCTCTCACATGCATGGTGTGATTCTTGGAGCTGTCTTGTGCAGGGCCAGGAATTGGACTTGTTGATCCTTGGGTCCCTTCCAACTCAGGATATTCTATGATTCTAAGTACCTTCTCTGACACTCATCTTTTCTTCGTTATTTCCTAAATATTGCATATAAATAAATAAATAAATAACCACTGAAAATGCAGTGTGCACTGGACTTTCTTTTTACTGGAGTAAGTATGCATTTCTCACACTCCTCTGCTTCCATTATAAGCAGGATTTGTCTAAGTTATCAGATAATTATTCAGCCAGCAAATTCGACTGCCTCTGGCAATAGCCAATCATATCTAGTTGAATATGAGCATAGCCCTTACTGTGCAAAATTATCCCCAGCTGAAAAGTAGAGTAGTTAGAAAACATGCATTTGACAAGCAAACTCCAAACTTCTTTATCTTTGAAGGATGTTCATTAATAAATTTCAGAAGATTTCTCTTATCAAAGAAAGATAGTGTATGACATATCTGAGCACAAAAGAAGGAATCTTATCCTGTACATCCTTAATTAGGATAATGAAGCCCTTGGGTTCAGTGGGACCACCTCTGCAAATAAAGACTCCTCAGGCAAAATGCAGGAATAAGTCCCACTCTCAGAACTCATGTGTTTTCTTACATAACTCACATTGGTGAACTTCACAGGAAGGTCATAAAAAAACCTCAGTAACTCTACAGATAGCTGAATTTCCAGAATGCGGGGGGCTAGACCAGCTATTAACTCAGGACAACATTACTGCAGCGCCAATTGTTAAGCGAATGCCTGCTTCCTGTAAAAAGAGACAGTATTTTACTCTATTTGTCTCCCTTACAATGCAGACTGTTTTCACAACAGTTAGACACCAGAATCCTTTATCCAAAAAGGATTTCTAGGGTACAAGCCTATTCCCATATGTTGAATCACTGTAGCATAGACTGCATTGTAACTAAAAAATGCTTGGTGCTTCCTACCCAACACTGACAAGGGACATTTACAGTAATAGGATGTGTGGGAATGGTTCAAAGCTGCCTTTTGGGAGGCTCAGAATTGACATTAAGAAGCATGATTGTACTGAGAGGGTGGTCAGACACTGGAACAGCCTTCCTGCAGAAGGTGGCCAATGCTTCAAGCCTGTCAGTGTTTAAGACGTAATCGGGGCAATGCCCTCAACAACGTGCTTTAACTTCAGGTCAGTCCTGAAATGGTCAGGCAGTTGGACTAGGTTGCTGTAGGTCCTTCCCAGCTGGAACACGGGCTGGAATCCTACGCCTGCTTTTTTCCCATTTACACCTATCAGCTGTGCCCCTGACAAGCAGAAATAGTAATACATTTGAAAGAGGTGTAGTGGAAGATGCACTGCACTTCCAAATGACTGCCAACAGGCCTGCTGTCCCTGCTCCAGGCCACTGTGCACTTGGCCTCAGATCCACGCAGCTCCATGCTTCCTGAGTGCACTTGAAGTGTGCAATAACCTGAAACATGACAAGTCTCCAAATACAGAAGAGCACTTAAAAGACTCATAACTCCAAAATTATTCAATTCAAGCCTAAGACCCATACACATTTATAGTGTTACTCTCTGTTTCATAACACAGATTTTAACTGCGCATTTTACGAGTTAGTCCAGAACGGGAATAAAACTTCCTTTTCCCAGATGATTCTTCAGAACAGTAAAGCTAGCCTACATACTAAATATGTAAGCTAGAGGTAATGTATGGTATGGAAACTGCCGAATAAATTTGCCATTCCAAACAGGTCATTTCAGGTACAACATGTAAGGTAACCTGCGTACTGAATAACACAAGTCTGACTGAGCACAAATAATGCCATGCTGTTCTTATCCAAATCAGAAGCACTACAATTTAAGCCACTTATTGTCAGCCCATTAGCTTGAATTTAACTTATATGGGTATGCTCATCATTTTACAAGTGACTATTTTACATTGATTATGCAATCAATGAAAGTTTTCTTGTGATTCAGAGTAATAAAAAACCCCATAATCTACAGTCTGTACACCTAAGAAAAACCAGAAACTCAGAGGAGATCAATGCCCAGATAAAAGGATTACATTTAGCTAAAGATGTACCTATACCTCAGGGTACATGACATACAAAAATACTAATCATGATCAGGTCCAATGAACAGAAATACTGAAACTGATTTTATGTGCAGAAGTAACAAGCAGGTCTTGAAATGCACAGATCAAGTTAAAATTAACACTGCTTGCTATGGCTCTCTAAAAAAATAGTTAATAAAAGGGTAGTTACTAAACTACCCAAGGAATATTTGCATGTTATTACAATCACTGTATCTTACGAAGAATATTGCAGCAGAAGTGAGCAATTGAGATTACTTCATTTTGTGAATCTGTGTTGAGGAAGTTGATTATTCAGACACGGCACTTACAGGTCTGACAAACGAAAAGCAGCAAAATGTTGGAGATGAAACAGACTCAACAGAACATAACAGACTGACATCAATAATCAATCAGATGGTACCTAGTTTAACCATAAGTTGAAATACAGACAATATTTCTGAACTCCATAAATAAATACACCTTAAACAAAGTGAGTAAATTCACTTTGTTTCGACCAAGATCCTTTCTCTTCTCCATCACCAAAAAGTATTTCCTTTTTAATAAGGTTGCATGTTCTAAAACTACGTGACTTTCTCATCCTCTGCAGTGCTTAAGGTCTCAGGCTACTTTGACAAAATATAGGAGTACAGCAAGACAGAAGAAATGAAGAGCAAATGATGGACTTCTAAGCATGGAGATTGTGTCAGCACTGGCAAAAGACACACCTGAGGAACAGATGGGTCTTTCGAGCCACTGGTGACAGATGGAAGTACCCAAGAACATCAGAGAGGCCTGACAGCATCTTTCAAACACAGCAAATTTAAAAGTTTCTGATTAGTTTCCTACTTGGACTTCTCTCAATTTTTAAATTTTTTTTTACTTTTTTAATAATAAAAATTATAATTAAAAACCAGGAATCCTTTTATTGATTTACTGGTCTTTCAATCATTCCTTCAGAGCTGTCTGAAGTATAGCAGGAAGGAATGAAGCCACATTCCATTCAGAACACCTGCATTCACAGAAAATGTTTTCACACAATTCTTATCTTGCTTTCAGGGGGTATTTTAATGCCCCTGCACAACTTGCCAATTTTAAGTGTGTTTACTGTTTGTCACCTTTTATCTTCAGTTCAGAATTTTTGCTGAGGCAGTGCTTCAGTTGATAATTAAACAGTAAAAAAAATCCCCAGGCCAACAGTATGCCATTATCTACACAGAAAGATGCACATTCCCCTCAAAAAGATTATAATTTTCCATTGCCAGTCAACCTCCCCTTCCTCCCATACCCATCAAAAGTGTCACTGACTTATCTCTAGATATGTTAACTCTATTAACCAATAAAATCCCTCCTTACTTTCTTCTCCCTCCTCTGAACTAACACAGGGGCACAAAATGGGGATTGCACGCTTGAAAGGAAAAGCAGTCATTACTGACTGCCACGCTTTGCATTCTGCTCTGTGTTTTCCCTGCACATTATTAGAGATGGGAAGCTGGCAGGCCAAGTGGAATGGTTCTCTAGGCGAGATCCAATCCTGAAAGCTGAAACAAAACTGGACACTAGATAAAGAGATTGTACATCAACTGTGAAGATCATGTTTGAATTTTCAATTTATTTGGGGAATGAGAGGTGACTCATTTCACGGCAGAAGTTGCACACTTAGCAAGTAATTTGATATTATTTTTTATCTCTGCATTTGGGACACTATTTAAAACCTCCCAAACTTCACAGCTTCTATAAAACGTGATGTCCTGGGGAAAGGACAGATGTATCAGATGATGTTCTAGAAGCAAAATGGAATAGAAGCAGATGGAATAGCAAAGCAATAAATGTATTTTCATGGATATAGTTCACACAGTCAGAAGGGGGGAAAACTGCATTGATATTGAGATTATATAACCAGTTAATGGGAAGCATTTTCTCTAAACCGGATGTTTTCCAAAATTTTCCCAAGAAACAGGTATCCTCCACTACTCAGAGTCACTGAGCACACTGTCACTGCAACAATGTCATTAACAAGCGTGTAAAATATAAAAAGAGAATGTCATAATTTATAGCAAAAGAGCAATATTGCTACTGCTGATCTGGGATGCAAAGCCTGCTTCCTATAACCTTCAGTACCATTGTATCCAGCTCCATCCTTAGAGAGATAAAGTAGCAATGGGTGTAGGACAGATTTAGCATTTTAAAATAATCTTATTCTTTCAATTTTACAGTCCCATTTGCCTGGCAGAATGCCACCAGAGTATGCAATTTAATACAGTCATTGCTGTCACAAGACGTACTAGATTGCTCTATCCATGGACTGTCTTCTATATATAACCGATAAGAGCTTGCATAATTAAGGTTGCATTTAGAAGTCTCAGCTATGTAACTAACAGCTCTTTGCAGTGTGCTTTCATTATATATGAAACTCAAGCTTCCCTCACAACAGTAGTTTTTCTTCTCCAATAATGCTTTGCTGTTGTATTTACAATGATCTTCAATGTTAACAAGGGCTCTAGATGTAAAACCTGGTGTAATTTCTTTGAACTTTTAATATTAAACTGCAGATGTTTTCTTCATTTAGATGAGAAACAGAATTTTATATGAGCGCGGAACAAGGGAAAGTCTGGGTATTATTGTTATTACATCCTGGATTGTGAAGCAACTGGAGACTCCTTTACCTGAGACTCATCAAAGAGTCCATCTCACTTCCTACATAGCACAAAAAGAAGCTGTCAAAAGGAGGACTACCTGGAAAGCTACCAGTAAAAGTAGATTTTGTGCACAGTTGTGGTACTTTTATTCCCAGAGGAAACCAAATGCATCTAAGTGTGACAGAAGACCTTCTCTTCCCGGGTAGTAAGAAATCAGTCATAAGAACAAATTTTGAGATGACAAATATAGGAGGTACAACTGCATGTTTTGCCTATAATTCAGAGGGCTTTCTTCATCAAAGGAACTATGGTTTGTGTGCTTCAGTTGTGCACTTGGGTACTAATCCACAAAATGACACAAAGCTATTTCGAACCATGAAAGCTAAACAGACTCAATTAATTTATAACCACAACTTTAGAACAGTCCAATTTTCTTCTTGCTTGGCACATGACAATGAATTTAAGTTGGGTATTAAACACTCAGTAGACCTTTTACAATCAGTGTTGTACAATCAGTTTCCAATTACAGTACATTTGCAGGAGAAACAGGCCACTTATCAGGTGATTAAGTGATTCACTAAAGGTATCTGTTTAACTAGAAATAACAGTTGCACGATCTGAGGTATGCCACAGCTTTATCATAACCCAAGACTCTCTAGAGTAATGGTAAAGCAGTATTTATTCTGTTCAGCAGTATTATTCTTCTGTTATTTCTAAGAAGTTGGCAATAAGCACAAAAAGTACCCTGAAAATGAGCACTGGGTCTTCTAGGAAACCTCTGCAGCTACTGGAACAGAATTCAGTTCACGGGTTCTGCTTGATGAAGCATTACAGTTATGCAAGGGCTTCACTTCCAGAGGCTTTCAGGACAAATTTTGGACAGGTTCTACTTTGCTCATTTTTAAATAATGTTAGAAATAGTCTATGAACCTCAGACAAGCGTGGGCCATTTCAACCTTACACATATTCAAAGCAGTTGGAAGTCAAGTGAATTGAATTCTCCATTCTGCAACTCTATTTATTGTCCAAGAGCCAATAAAACAGAGAGAGTTCTTCTTTTGCTTCCTTCGCCTGTCCCCAGAGGTAAATATGCAGTTTGAGTGTACAATAATATCCCCTGTAAGAAATTTGTGACTGTTGTCCAACTACTTTGCTTTCACTTCCTATGGTATAATTTCCTACCACCACAGAAATTAAAATACTCAGTACTTAGAATAATATTAGAAGAGCACACAACACACTGTACCTTACAGCTGATTTACCACTGACATGAGTGCATGCTGAGACCTTAAAAAGATGTTAAAATGAGACATCTGTGAGTACCCAGGTAACCTCATCTGTAGGTAGTGTAATTTGCATTTATTTATCAATTAGATACTTATATGGCTCCCTCACTGTGTTACTAAGGCATTGCACAGACAGCAGTGAATTTTCCCAGGAAACACCCTTGCAAAAGAAGCAGGATTATCTCCAGGTGAGAGATGAAGGACAGATATACAAAGGCACAGAGTGCACTGCTGAAGTTCAGGCTAAAAGTCTGAAACAATCATTGAAAGTCTATGAAACAACGATCAGACCAGAAGTCTCCCAAAATCACAGACTGGCTGTGACTCCTCCCGTGCTTGTCCTTCCTTTCCAAAAGTCAAAAGGAAACAGTAACATGGCCTTTTGTCTTTCAAGCTTGAGAAAATATTATTCCCTCTGACTGAAACAAACATAAAATACTAAGAATGCTGAGATTTTCTGTGTCATGCAACTGCAAATACCTTAGTGTGCATTTATCCCCAATATTCATGGCAAAATGCTCATATGATAATTATCCTACCAATCCCTACTGCTGCTAGTGGTAGCTGTGAGAGATGAGTAACAGAGGCTATTTTCATCATACAGAAATAATTCTGCAGCAGCTCATACTGAGTTTATAGCATTTAGGAGCAAAGACGACATCAGTCTACAATTCAGGAGTTTGTTAAGAGTCCTTGCCCTGAATGATCAATTTTCATCAGCTTTAAATCCAGGATGGGTGTATGTCAAACCTAGCTGCTTCCTAGCAAAATCTATGGAGATGATTTGAAAAAACACAGAGATGAGAGGAATTCAAATCTAACAAAGCACTTGTATGCCTAAAACCATCCCATTTTTTTTTTCCTTTTTTTTGTGAGGGTGGAAAATCAATTATAATAGAAGGAATATGTTTTCCTACAAATCATTGCTTGCTTTTAGCCTCTGACCTTCACAGTAGCATAATGCTAATCCTTCCTGATTTTCATCCTAGACCACTAGGAAAAAACTCAATGCTCGCATTAGAAATTCCCCCACCACAAACAGCCTGATAACCCTAGGAATGACATTGGTGAGCAAGAGCATTTATAGCTTGGTTTTGATGGGCGTCTCTTTGGGAACATAAAACACAGACTTCACGTATTTGTAGTGCTCCTAGCACTGCGAAACTACCAGGAAGCTTAGAGGTGTGAATTGACTATAAAAGCAAAGTAGACAGAAGCACAGATTTAGGCTCAGAAAGGAGCTTCCTTGAGGCACGAATTCTAGGACCCATGTGGGTAATTTGCTTACTCCGTAATGCTGTCCACTCTCAAGAACCAAATGGTCATTTCTGAATAACAACGTCCTTATTCTGTACAGACCTAGATGCCTAGCGTTTTCCTGGAGCGTATGAGAGCTTTTTTATATTTTTCATGCTTGGTACAAAAGACATTTAGTTTGATCCAGTCTACCAGAGTGTTTTATGGCTTACACACGTGGAGGGTAGGTCTACGGATGCGTGTTGAATAAGCCTCTCTGCACCATAACACATCACACGTTGCCTGCCTGAACAAGTCTAATGGACTTTTTCTGTCCCAAGTTCTTACCCCATCATCAAGCCTGAAGTGGGCTCATCCTGTCCCTACCAAATCTGTCATCAGAAGGGCTGTAGAAACAGCACAGGTGTCCATACAACTTGGAGGATGAAGAAATAAGCATGTCATTTAATAATCTGTGAGCTCCCAGTATCATACACTAGCTAGCTGCAAGCAGCACTTCTCAGGTGCACTGCTTCCCTTGAAGCAGCTCATTAATGATCAGAGGCACACTTAATGAGTTTGAAGCAGCACAGGTTGGGCATGACATGGCTCAGGGTGTCCCAGGGAAGACACAGATTGAAGTAGTAGCTGAATGTCTCCCTCTTTCCCCATCAGACAGACCATCTTGAAAAAAATTCTGATCCATAACGGCAGAAAATCATCAGGACACCTCCATTTCACACCAAAGAGAAATCAGCTTATGCAGGAGCTGCACCATAGCACAGTCAGTGTGTGATCCTCTCACACCCTTGACAGTACTGCAACCAGTCATTAAGCCACCCAGCCAACCCTTCCTAATAGCTCATAAATCAGCACCACAATTCCAACATCTGCTGTTGAGACAGCACGTGTAACTAATGGTAGCACTGAGATTAGAACCTGGTACTTCTCTGGGTCCTTCCTGTGCCAGAGAAGGCTTAAAGGGACATGAATGAAAACTAGACAGGTCAAAAAAGGACTTCATCTTGCAGAAATGACAAAAATAATTCATCTTGAAAATATGGCAGCTGTAAGGAAAACCAACACACCATCCCAGCAAACTTCCCATCAGGATATTGTGCTTTACCAAAGTACAGCCTATTAAACTATTTCTGAATGGGAACATGGAGTGGCATCTGCTGATTCTCAGCATCAAACCCCGCAGAAAACAGCCTCCCTTTAGGATCACCCAGCTGAGCCTCCACCATGTCCAACTCCAACACAGATGGCAAGACCAGCTCAGCCCACCATGGTATGATATAAATTCCACAATCTGGTGTGACAAGAAACTGTTTTTCATTAAAATTATATAAATTTGCTTCAGTACATATTTTCCCACAAAAGGTCTTTGGATGATTTAAGTACCCCAAGAGTCCCCATATCACTTACTACAACCATCTACTTCCTCTAGTGACTCTTCACCCTCATCTTCCCCTCTGTCTAGAACAGACACCAGACATAAAGGATCTTCTTTTCTCATTCTCTGACACTTTTCTGTGTGGTTAGGATGAGAGTTTTCAGCCTTATTTATCAATTCAGTGCCACCTTCAGCCTCTGTCCTTGCAACAGATGAACCAGTTACTGCATCCCTCTGGAGAACTAAGCACCCTGGACCCACTCCTTTCTTTCCATCATCAGCTGTGGAGAAACATTCACGAGCAGTAAACATTTCAGGTTTTTCAAACGTTCAGGAATTTACTACAAGGGTGATGGCACCAGAGAGAGACCCTGTCTTCGCATCCTTTTTTTGCCTCCTTTCTCACATACAGGAACTCACATAAAAGATAGAAATGCTTTCTTTCCCCTACATGCACCCTTTAATTAAGGAATGTTCCTTTAATTTCTTACAGTACTCCACACATCCTTTTGATGCACTAGTGGATCACTACTACCATTTTATTAGCACTCCCCAGCAAGCCTTTAAAGGCTGCAAAACAGAATGATGCCATATTTTTGATGTAGATATTGAGTGTTACAGTCCTTTCCGCACAAAGGTGGCTGCTGGCACACACTACATACTCCCGTGAACTTGTTTATATCCTTTATCTTTCCCTTCCACAACGACAGGCTCATTGCATTCCTTTATTAAAGCCCTTCAGTTTTCCCAAGTGTAAAATATATTACATGTATAACTTCAGCAGGATAATAAGACTTAAACTAAGCTAGCTTCAAGTCAATACTTCCATCCTCAGCTTCTGGCTTTAATTCTCAAGTCTATCACTAAGTGTCAACACTTGTACCCAGCTCTGGTGCTGATATTCAATGGCCAGCAACTTGACCCTGGCCACATCATTTCAATTATGCTTCCCATCCTTCTTACTTGTACCGTGCTTATAATTCTCAGGCAGGGGAAGCCATTCATTCCAAATTTTCTTACAGTAAACGTGTCACAGTACCATGATGAAAGGTACTATGGAAGTGTAAAGTGATAGTAAAATGTTATTAATGTGGGTGTGAAGATACCGTCACCTGAACTCCCAAGCACATTTTCAGCCCTGAAGAGGACATCAGAACCAAGACACAGTGCTGCAAGAAAACTAGCAAGGGTACAATGGAGGGTACAATAACAATAATAAATTTTTTTCTAAGATCAAGACCCTTTTATTTTTTCCTCAAGTGCTAAGGCAAAATGGTACTGGCATTTTTACAGTTCTTGGCATTCATCAGTACTAAGAGTAGTAATCAAAGTGTTTTCCCTCCAACTGAATGAGACCAAAGAGAGAAATAAATTCTTGCATTGAAAAAAACCAGCAAAATACTGACATACTCACTTAGCTCTAAGTTTATACGTTTGACACTCGTTATTAACTTCCTATTCATCTACAGAGAAAATTCCTTTATCTTTATAACAAAATAATTTAAGTTTTGTGCAGCAAAACTTCAGTCTAACATTGAAGCCATAACACACATACACGCTTGCAAAATGAGCAATCACCTCTTGCAGCTATAAAGTAACTTCCATCTTTTACGTTTCTGCAAAGTGGAGGTGTGTTGAAACATAGCTGGGCAAATTGATTTTGGAATCAGGCCGAACCTGAAATTAAATGCTTTGTGACAGCTGTCACTATTTGTCTGTCACGCATCAGAGAACATCGGGCCATACTATGACGTTAGCTGAAGACCATACATCCTTTTGTCTAAACTACTGACTAGTTCAGCGCTCTCATGACAACTCTTGTGCACATTTCTTATACCTTTAATTGATACCCAGCAGGACATTACACATGAAATTCCACTCGCTTCTTTCCTCCCAGGAAAGTATAAATACTCATAGGGTCTCAGCCAACTTTAAGCCTTGCCAGGTAAAATGCAACAGTACAACTCAGAAACAGTCTTCAGACCCTCAGCAACCACTCCAGAGGCCTTCCACTACTTCTGTGGATTTGCAGTTACCATTGTTTGTTAGTCTACCAAAAGAAGACCCACAAACACCTTTGGAGAAAATGACACGACTGCACATTCTCACTGCCTGTACCATAAACTTTCTCCAATTTGCAAACTAGGCAAATAAAAAAACCTCTAGTCGAAAACTCTCCATTAGACTGAGCAACTTGCTTTGTTAGTAGGCAAAGTGCCAGTTGTAGGGAGAGCTTGGGAATATGTTGATGTACATATACCAAATACAACTGATCACATTTCTCCACAGTACAGTTGCTTAAATGGCCAACTCAAAGAAGATGGGACCAAATGTTAAAGTTATCACAGAATACAAAACATTACATCCTAAGGAGTCTCAACATGACCAAATATTTTAGACTTTAAAACAAAAGATGCAGCAGATACTTGGAGACAGACATCTGAAGAACTGCATCTGGAGGACAGCTAAACAGCATACGGGTCATAAGCAGAATGCTGCTGCAATATTGTTAATCAAGATAGCTCAGCCTGTTTTTCATCCCTTTTTCCACAGGAACCAGCTAAGAACTATACCGTAAAATTTTGTTCAAATTAGCTTGGAAATGGACATGGAATTTAGCTGTAATAGCTTGTGTTTGTGCCAAATATTGCTCCTATAGCACAGTTCTCTTGTTAATGTCTTTAAACTGTGAGCACGCTGCAATTACTCTGCATTGATTTTAAACGCAGACTTAGTGCAGCAACGCCTCCAATTTGTAAGCAAAACATCGGCACTATAAATCAAACTGTTAAAGTTACTGTTTGAGCCAAACGTGAGTAAATTAACAGAGAACAAGTATGGAGATCTGTCTTTAGATTTCTACACACTGAATCCGTGGACTTTGGCACTCATTGCTTTGTGTTTTATGTCATCCACGTGGAGGAGGAAGAGAATTGCTGAATAACAGTAGCTTTATTGCTGTGTCCCTCACTGTTAGTTCATATACACAGAGCTGAAGATGACTTGCAGGTTCTTCCTTCTGCAAGGTTAAGAAGTGCAGACACAGGAAAGCCATTTGCTTGACAGTACAAGCCTTTCACATGCAGCCTTACAGTGGAAATGGTGTCAGAATCTCCAAACACTGTGCCATGAAAGAATGCCAGAAGAGCAGGATGTTGAATGAGCAAGTGATAATTACTTGATATAAGATTTGATTAGATCAATATCTCTGTGTAATGTAACAAAACACTTCATAAGAGCACAGACGCACTGTCAGGGCAATGAAACTAGAGAAATTCATTATATTTAGAAGTTTCTTGCTCAGAAGACTAGAGATATTTTAAGGTTAGACTTGTGATGCATACAATAGCACACACCTAAGAAACAGGCAATGAAGTCAGAAAAAGAATCCAATTAAAATTAGGTTCTGACACTTTGCCATCCACACCTGAGCAAATGTGTCCAGCACAAAATGAAAGGCTTATTTTTAAATCTGACAGCTTCCAAAACGACACCATGGTTCTAAGAGATGTTCTAGCTTTCTGATTTTTGCCTTATCCATAACAGAGGTGTCAAAAATTCTCTTGTCTGTAATGTACACAGCTGAAGAGAACCCCAGCATTGCACTGGATCTGCCTGGACACTCCATAGACACTGAAACATCTCAAAGGTGCTCTGGTGCTCTCAAATGTGTGGCAAACACACAACCATGGGTGGGGGCATATGCAGCCACTCAGACAAACCCCTACTCAGAGAGAAGAAAGAAAATAAAGAAAAAAAGAAAGAAAGAGGGGGAAAACACATTTCTTCTGAGTGTCAGTATCAGAGAAAGAAGCTTTTGTTGCTGCACTCTAACTAGGCAATGACTGCAAGGCACCTAATTTTCCAATTAATTAGATCCTAACTCTAAATGTAGAAGTAATTGATGTGTCAACACAGACAAATGAAACAACTCTCGACATAAAAGCAAGGATGTTGCATCTACCCCTCAGTACTGGATGACGGATTCTATGATTTTTTGTAAAGAATTGCGTCAGTGAGAGGCAATGCCGCTCCAGCTCAACAGCCATGTAGTGGCATATTTATTATATAAGGTGCCTCCACATCATTCCATGCTTTCAGCAGGCAACACATCCCTAGAAAACTTGCCACCTCCTTTCTTCAACTGTAAAAACTCCTTTGTCATGTTTTCAACATGCGGTTCACTTAAATATTCACTAACACCCTTTTCTTCCAAACACTATTTGCTTTCTTTTGTCAAACACACTGTGAGACATCAATTCAACACTTAAAATTGCAAAGAAAGATTCCTGATCTTCTTTTAAAAGCTCTCTGAAAAATAGCAGCCAGCTGCCCCCAGTTAGATTGACTGTCACCAAACAAGACTTAAAGCACTAAGAACTTAACACACACCAGTGAACCTGCTACTTTCCCTTAATTTCCCCTTTTGCCTGGGTATCATCCACTGCCATTTAATCAAATTTCTTAATTACAGTCTTTATGGGGCAAGGGATGTTTTCTTTGCCTTCATTTATAATCACCACTGCAATCTGAGACTTACTGGGTTTTACCAAACCTTACTGAAGTGATAAAGCTGGCAGAAAGAGGCACAGGGAAGCCAAAGCAGGAGTTAGTTGTGAAGCTTACATAACGTCAGAGCAATTCCTCCCTATCTTTTTTTTTTTGTTCTGTAAACACACACCCACACGTGTGCACACACAAATACAGAGTTAGCAAGCACTATCAAGAATTGTTGTAAGCCTTTTTGTAATGCTAGTCTCTCTTTTTTTTTTTTTTTTAATATAACTAAATTACTGGCTCCAGGTAGGACAGGTAGGAAGCTTTTGACTAGTTTCTAAAATGCTTGATGAGAAGTTGCAAACTCACTGGCAACCGAGGCATTTAAAACAAAAATACTCCCAAACCCTTCACTAAGCCATGCAGCTGTTACAGGTCACTGTCAACGTGCTGTACAATACTTCAGTTCAGAATACCTGAGTTCCTACCATTCCACTATCTTGCTCATATATCACTACTAATCTCCCTTTGAAAGAAAAATGTATTAACAGGATACCAGAAATTCAGTAATAACTTCGGGAGGCAAGTTTCATCTAAGTTTAAATGAGGGTTTTAAGAAAGTCAATTAATAAATGCTTTTTACTTTATCCATTTAGTGTGTGCAGGCATTAAAGCAAGGCACCATCCAGTCCTTCAGCATGTGAACTATAAATGTTAGCATGCAGGAACGGGAAGGAGCCAGATGGCTCCAGGGATGACAGGCTGGCCAAGGGATATTCCATCTTTCACCTTATCTAGGTCAACAGTTAGAAACAGACTGAAGAAATTCCCAGTTGACAGGAAAGGACCATCCCAGTCCCCATGTTGCTCACAGCAACTGGCAACTTTTCTAACATCTAATCAGCAATATATAGGGATGAACAAGGACAGAGATTACCTCAACCAGTTCTCTCTGGAACACCACCAGGATGAGATGTGCAGGTGTAGGAAGCTTGCTTGGTGGAACCCAAATTCCTCTGTTCTGCAGCTAAAGGATACCTGCTTACACTAAGGATAGCAGACAGTTAACTTTTCACTGATTATGAAAGCTTCAGCACAGAGGAACAGAAGGGAATTGCCATTTCAAGGAGGCAAAAAAATTAGCTCAGCCCATTCCCCCGGCAACACTGTCTTACTCAAATGTTTTCCGAACTCTAACACACAGCACCCGAGACAGATGAAAGGCTGATTCAAGTCAGTTCTAACTTCAGCTCTTTCTGAAATTGTTAAAAGCTTGTCCTCCTCTCAAGTTGTTTAAATACCAGGAAACATTACTTTAGCTCTGTGAAAGCTGGCTGAGGGACCACCACGCTTCCAGCTTCCATGACTTTGACTCCTCTCTGTGCATACATCATATACAGGAGGGGTTACACAATGGTTATTACAAACCCTCTGATTAGAAACCCCCTCTCTGGGCATACATCACAGCAGGCCTAAATGAATATGAATGAGAGCAAATTCCGCAAGAATCCACTTCCACAATACCTAGGGGAAAAGTTCATTCCTTATCTGCTTCACTACGAGCTTTGAAACATCCCTTGCTGCAGAATCGCCAGTCATAGGTGTCACAACCCTACAAGCAGCAAAATTGTTGTTTCTGACTTTATCAGAGCACTACAGACAGAGTAGGAAACAAGAGAAAAACAGCAGCGTTCCAGAGCCCACTTCTCTAACACACAGTGGGCTTGGCTTTGCATGTTTATGGACCCCAAAACTTCCAGATGTCAGATTCAGCAGCACCCCAAATATGCTAGCTTCCTCCCTTCTGCAGGCAAGGACTGGATCAGCCAGCAGCCTGCTTCTGGCTGCATGATTAAATCCAGGCACTGGCTGATCTCAAAGTATTTCAGAGCTACAGAGTAGCTGTCCTAAAGCATATGCTTTAGATACTGGGCAACTGAGTTCTTTCCTAATAATAGAAAGTCTTCCAGAGAGAGCAGTAACAGGCACATCTTATTTAGCAAAGTATACAGTGAACAGCTCTGGCTTGCAATAAATTTTATCTCCCTGTTAATTCAGATATAGTCAAAGGTGCACACAATCAGAGACAGCAGTCGAAGCAGCTTATGATATAGCTGAGCATATTCAGAAACGTATTTAAAATTTAATCTCTGTTTAGAGAGATTAAATCTCACTTCAAGATGCTGCTAAGGTGTACGACAGACAAGCACTGCACCTGGCATTCTCCATTTTATACATCCCTAATCCCTATACATCTATCTCTACACATTATCCACTCTGTACATCTCTGGTATTCCCTGTACATCTCTATTCCCTGGCATTCTTCTAGTCAGCACAAAAGGTGCTGACTAAGCATTTCCTCCTTTTGTGAAACAGCTTTCGAAAGTAACATGGCACAGGTGATGGTCTGTTTAAAAATCAAACCCAGACTCTTGTAGGCTTCTGTAAGAAATTTTGCTGTGTGGGGAGAAGGAAAGAACAAGTTCTATTTTACTGGCATTACTGTTTGTTTGCATGCAATGGCATCCATGATAGGCAAAGCATTGCTCTAATGCATGAGGAAGCAGAACTCTTGCCCCCAGAAACTCCACATGAAACAGGATCTCATTTCACAGAACAACTAATAACAGTTAGGAAGCATTTCAAGAGAGTGCTGCAGTTACTTGATAAAATCTGCTTTGCAGTATATTGCTTTGCTCTCTCCTTCACAGCTAAAACTTGCTCCTTGCCATTACAAGCAGGAACAATGCTATTGACCCCTAGAGTTCTTAATTCTCTTTTTTGTAGTAACTCCCTCACTCTGAACGCCCCTTTCAGCTCTCTCAATAAATGGATCGATTGGAACAGAGGACAGCAAAGTGCTGAGTCATCCCTCATCTCCCACTGAGAATACAAAGAGCTGAGCATAATCAGTCAATGGAAGGACTTATTCTTAGAAGTCTTCCAGTTGTTACTATAAGAGAAGTTTCTTTCACTTCCAACCTGCTAGTGAAATGGACCAACTACTTGCTTTCCAAATGGACACTTAGACTTTTACTCTTTACACCCTTTGTTTACAGTCACGTGCCTCTAAAACTCATATTTAAGACCATAAAAACCAATCAAACACACTAAAAAAGCCCACGAATAAACAAACAAAAAACCCAACAATTATATTTTGTATTAACTAATACATTCTGGATTATTTTTCTGTCTTCAGTTCTGCCCTAATAGATTTTACTCCTGTTTTCAAGCTTTTCTGCCAGGGCCAATGGTCTGTCTAGCGTTTTGGCTTGTTTTCTTTTCAGCTAGTATCTTAATAATCACATTACTCTGGGATCAAGACCTTAAGGTAACTGGAGAATTAAGGTCACGATATTTGGCAATATCGAAATCTTTCAATTTCTAACTCCTACAGTGCTATCTTATCATTTGCTGGTAAAATCATCCCATTACTGGTTTCAAACGGAGCTTAAATCTAGTCAAGGAAGGTAAAATCAAGAGATGTTTCTTATCTAACCCACACAGTGTTAGCATCCACTAAAAAAAAAGAGGTGCTACAAAAAGAGAAGGAATTTATTTCAGATCAAGAAGACAGAATACCAAAACACTAATGCTGTTGAAACAAACAGCACAAAATGACAATTCATTATTTCAGGGCTTTAATAGAAATTGATTTTTTTCATAACTTTGAGAGACTATTCATTGTTTAATTTAGTCAGAAGACTATGAGCAGGTTCAAACACAAACCAACCAAATTCCTTTGTTTAGAAGGACTCATCTCTCCTGCTCTTTTTCCATTTCCCAGATCTCTGTTCACTGAGGATTGTAAGCATTACAACACAAGACATCCTTCTAAAAGTTTAAAACCTAACATTTCCAGAACACAAAAAAGTGGAGAGTTGTTCTCTTGGGTGGTCATGTTCGGCTGCTCAGTAATGGGGTAACTAAGGATACAGAACTGAGAACAAGAATCATAAAGAAAAAAACAAAATCAGATCCTGGATTGCTGAAGCAGTGAAAATATGCTGGTTTGCCTCTTACCCAAAGGAAATAAACCCATCATCTGCTAGGATGGTTCATCCCTGCAAGAACATAGTTAAATAAAACATAAAACTTATTCCACTCAGCAGCCAAAAAGCAAATGTAGACCTGTGCATTTCGTCAGCAGACTGGGTTTTGACAAGAAAAAAAAACACTAAGAAAATTGTGCTGAGCTCTCCTAATTCAGAACGAGTACTGCAATGAGTAAAGAGTTATTCTGTTCCTCAGGGTAGGCTATTTCAAATGCCACTTGTACTCACAATAGGTATGGGGGCCGTGAGAAGCCAGTGGGAGAGAGATCATACACCTCCCTCACTGCTGGGCCATGTGCAGGCCAGTTTCTGTAGTTTGCACAAATGGCAAAACATTTTGCTTTTTTTATTTGGTTGCCCAGAGACAAGCAATCATCAAGTTATGCAGGGAATGACTGAATGAAAAATCCACATTTGCAGGGATAGTTTACATAAACTAGCATAGTAAAAAGTAACTATACCCTAGGACACTAACGTAAACAGCAGATGTGTTTATGGCAAGTGTTCCCCAATATCACAAACAAATAGTGAGATCTCCACAGTAGCTGGAAGAGAGCCATTTGAGAGCCAGATGGTTTGAAGAACAGTCCAGAGTTCTCTTTTTGGGACTTTATCAAGCAGATGATATTCTTCTAAACACCAATCCGTAGCTAGCAACCCTCTTTTCTTTGCTTTCAAATACAGAGGAAAACCTGTCCCACCTAAGCTGCCTAAAAAGCTCTGTACCATTTTCAGTAGCAGCAGGGTAGCTGAACTGACCATAGCAATCACCAGTGACATGCGCACCATTCCACCCCTAGGATTCACACAGTGGGAAATAAATGAAGAGGCCAAGGTATTTCCCAAAGCATCTTAAACTCTGGAACAAAGTACTATTCCCCCTTCTGTAACTATAGACACTGTTCCATGCTCACCCCAAGCCATGCAGAACTAGGCACCAGGAACTTTGACTCAAGAGACCAAGTAAAGATTATGAATCCCAGCTTGTTCTACAGTAGGCAAAACGGCACTGATGATCACAGAGAGTTTTGCCTGTTTCCGTTGTTTCAGTCAGCCACTCACTCGAAAACCAGCTTGCCCAACCTGTCAGTCTCAGCTTTGCTCTACCAGTTTCCCCATCTTCTTTGGCCTAGAAGCTCATTAGGTCCCACCTCTTCTACATTTCTTTTCTCTTCCTATACCTTGTGAATTAACTCATCACCTCCAGAATGAATTCCACTCCAGTTTCACCAGCAAATGTCACCCCATCAATCACTCTGCTTGCATATTTTTATCCCTTTACCTGCCTCATTTTCCATGTGTGTAAACTCCCAAAACAGACCCTGCCTTTAACTCTGAATCTACACAAAACCATGAACATCCAGGCCCAGGTCTCTAGGAGTCTCTAGACATTCTACTGACACATTAAGGCTTTTTCTCTCTAGCTGTGTTGGTCAAATAAAGGTATCATCTCTTCCTACAAACCTCAGCACAACAGTAAGAGGACAATAATAATGGTGTCAAAAGCAAGAGCCTCAGCACTGTGTAAGATTCACGTTATCAGCACAAGTTACAGCAGGGAAAATACCTGTGACATCATGTTTGGGACACAGATTGAAGAATAGTCTGCCCACTCGGACGTGATGTGGAATTTAAGAAGGCACAACATAATTACCGGAGCTGGTCTTGGCTAGGAGGTCAGGATTAGCACTCCAACACTTCTGAAAAGTGGCCAGGAAGGCTGTTTTGCCTCTCATCCAAAAGAAATAAAACCATCATCTGCTAGATGGCCCCCAAACACTATTTGAGGCATCATTTTTACACAGATCTGACAAGTGTCTTTACTGATACACCTGAGTGATTTGCAGCATGAATGCACCCCTTAGCAGTGCACCGGACCAGTATCAACCCAGAAAACCAAGTGCTCTTCCCTGTCTCATAAATAACACACTCTTAGCTATCTTTGATTTTCTGTAGATTTTTCAGCCAGTTACACAGAGACATTAAAGGAAACAGTGACCTAATTCTGACACTGTGGTTTCATAATGTAAAGATAACCTAATTCTTCAGTAGTCCCAAAACTCCTCTTCCTGATAAATGACCTTCTCCCTAGAGTATTTAATATTACTTTCAGCAATTAGAGGACTGAACAGAATATGCAAACTGGAAATTAAAAAGCCTTGATTTTCCTCTAGATCAGTTAGGATGATGTGCACAAACACAGAAAAACAGTATGAATTTTATTGATGTGATGCTCTGCATCCTAAGATACGGGCAATCAGATCTCTTGCTTCAGTGAGCACTGAGATCAGGGGTCATGAAGGAAAGTTGTTTTTCCCCTACAGTACAACACTATTGCTTAGGTGCATAGAAGTTCCCTTGCATTTTCTTAAGCATCAACAGGTATGGACTCTAAACAGATCAAGAAAGGTGTTGGTACAACAGTTCCAATTAGAGTTAGCAAAGAGCATGGCCAAAGACATTCAGCAAACAGCAATATGACAGATTCCTACCATATTATTAATCTGATCAAAAATAGCTTACAAAACTAATTTTAAAAGTCTTAGCCACCAATTCAACAGAAAACTGCACTGAAAAGCAAAAAATACAAAAATCAACCAGGATACAGGTCAGTTTAGCATGACTGACCCTTATGCATGGCTTGAAAAAATGGAGGAGGGTAGGACAGAGAATGGGCACGGACTTTTTAGGGAATGGGCGAACTCGATGGGTTCATTAACAACAGTTAATGAAGTAGAGAAGAGCTTCTCTGCAGCATGATGCCAGGCGTGGAGAATCAGCATTCTCAGAGGAATGCCTTTACTTCAGTAAGGAAGTGCAACAGATGAAGCTAAGTTTTACCTTCCATCACTCCTGCATTACTATCAGTGCAAGAAAGAAAGGTCTAACTTCTCTTGGAGCAACATCTTATAACGAGTACACCCCTGCACACGGACTCTTCACATACACACACAACCATGTTGCTATTTGCAAGCATCATTAAAATAATCCAATATTTTAATTTTACTTCTTAAAAACACTAATGATAATGCTAACGAACACTTTATTAAAATTATGGCAATCTGCCTTTTTGGATTGCTTTCCAGACAAAATGCTTGCTGAGCATTCACTCTTCACTTCTGCAGTCTCCATCCCTTTTGAAGGCCACATGTGTGCATGACAGCCTCATGTTGCATCATCTGTGAAATTCACTGCAAAAAACTCAGTACACTTGCTTTGAGAATTTGAGGCTTCCCAAGATTTCTTTCCAATGACACCAACTACATAAACCCCCATGGAGCATAAAAGCAGAAAGGTAAGTCCTCCACCCTGGCCTAAGAACCTCTAACAAAATGGTCACTGAAGCAACAAAACTGCATGAACTAAACAAAGTACCAGGCTTCAGCATGAGGGCTTGGGTCAGCTTGGACAGCACTCATTATTGGGAAGCATGCAGAGGGAAACTTCCTTTCATAAGGACAACTCAGTTACTAAGAGCAAGAAGATGAAACTTCCAGAGCTCTCCTGGCTAACATTTCTTAATATTTTATCAGTGAGCAGCATCCTCACTGAAAGGTACACACTATGTCCTTTTTCTCTCCTTCACAAGTACTCTCCTCTAACAGATGGTCAGTTTACATGTGGTAATGATCCACTGTAATTAAAAACTCCATTCTCATTAGCCATCCTCCAAGAATACGACAGCTCTGGCTCACATTTTCTGATGACTATGTGTTTTGTTTAATAATAAATAGCAGCCATGAGAATAAAAAATACAGTAAATTTCTACACTGGGGATGAGTGGAGGGGTTGGATTGCAGACTCCTAAAAGACAGTCAAAGACCATTTACCAAGGTTGAGAACACCAAGTTTGAGGGTCAAGACAGACCCTAGTAATTAGCATGTGAAGTTCAGCCGTCTTCTGGACGGATTCACTGAGTGTAATTCATATTCCCTTCACCTTTGAAGTCCTTTTCTCATTTCAAGTGAAATCAACATCTACAATCGACTGTTCTACCATAATTACGGAACACAATAATCACAAACTCTGTTTTCTATAGAGACATAGATTTACTGCTTCCCCTTCCTACAATTCCTCTCCTCCTCTCCAGCTGGGAAAGCCAGAGAGCCAACACAGACATATATTTTTCAAGAGTCGTTACCTTCCCACCGACTCTACAGATCATTTTGAATTCAGTGTCACTCAGAAAGGAGACCTGTGAACTACTGACAGTGTTTGCAGAACTACTGACTCAAGAAATCTGTAACATCCGAGAAAGACCATCCTAGAGGTCCTAAGGGGAGGAAGAACAGCCTTGCAGACAGCACCTTTAATCAAACCTCTGCAGATACAGGTTCAATTCGTAGTTGTTCCATAAATCACTCTCTAACACTCACCATCTGTAAATATATATGGAGAAGCATTTCCCACTTCAGATCACAAACACTCAGCTGCTGGGAGCACCTTTTACTGTCTTTTAATTCAGAATCTCATCAAGCAGAACCTCAGTTGCTGAGTGGTGTCCCTGAGATGGTGCTTCTGCATGTAACAGCACAGGCAGAGCCCCACCATGCTCCACGCTAGGTTACCTGCAGGGTCCCAGGAGGAATAGTAGAGTCACAGAGACAGAGAGAATAATACAAGTTAAAGCATCCTCCCAGGACTAATTTCTTGGCTGGCAGGTACATACTACGTACCACGGTTTAAGATAGGTTTTTTTAGTCTCTGCAGCTCCTCTATCAATTTTTCACTTACTTCAGACTTCCCACGAGCCTAGCAAAAACCTGACTGCAAGTCAGTAAAAAGCAGGTATTTTTTAGTGCCAGATCTGACTCCTAGATAGAACATTATAATTACCAAGACAAAATTATTTCACGTGGCAGTGATGACACACAATCCCTCTTGCAGGGAGCTCTATTTTCCACTTCAAGCAAATAGATTTTCTGTCCTGAGCATCAAAAATTTAAACCACTCATACTCCCCAGTGTTTTGCATTGAGCATGGCTCGTTTCCAAAAGTCAATGTCAAAAAGCAGTAGGGAGGTCCAGTGTTACATTACATCTCAATTTTTTCTGCATCAGTCATGTTTGGTTTGCAGTTTTCAAATACAGTTTTATGTGGTGTTTTTTCCGCTGACTCTGAATCCTGAAGCATCAGCCCTGGGTTTTAGAGACAAACTGAGCTATTTTCTTCTGTCACACTTTCACTAATAGCAATACTTTTGTAGGCTAGTTCCGCTCTACTGTGCAGGGTCTCATTGACTGAACAAAGCCACTGTTTCTGTGAATCAGAAGCAGATCTGCTTCTGGGCTGGAGAAGCACTAAAAGGACAAAAAGTTAAAAGCTCTCCAAGTTACCTCAGTCAATAAAACCAACAGATGCGACTACATGCATCACACGTGGACAGCTTAGAGCATTTGAGCCACGTAGGGAGTGCAGGTAACACTCATGGGTCAGCCCTATCTGACCACATTCCCAGGTTAGCCTCATGCAGCAGCTAAGCACAGGGACCTGTAAGAAGCTGTTCTCACCTCACTCTCCCAAATTACTCATAGAAATCCCCTTCCCCAGAGTTCTCCTAAATATGAGGTATGTACCCTGTGGCATTCCACTGCTGAGAATTTTAATGCATGTCTCATAGGGTTGGGAGAGTTGGAAACCTACAAGATACAAACAGCTTCATTAAGTGTCACTTTTATACGGCTCTTGGACCACATACGGCATAGCTAATAAAATGTCACCTCATCTGCTTGCCACTTCCGAGGTCATTACAACTACATGAAAAAATAAACAAGGACAAAAAAGCAGAGAGATGATCTAGAGCAGACAGGGAGCCTGACTAGAAGAGAAGTACACAGTGCTGATCTCAGGTCTGACACGTACTCCTGCATGGCCCTGTTAAGACAGTCAAACCCTCAGGTGCCTCAGGTGCCTTGTAATCCTTAATAAAGGGCTTTGAAACTTGAAGAAGAAAAGTATCTTAATACCCCTTGTCCCTATCTTCATCTTGGACTTTTGTTAGTTTCCCTGTCAGGAGCACAGAGAAGTATTAGGCTTCTCATTGTAGCAGGATGCTCTGCCTAGAGTGGGGGAAAACCAGCTTGAACATTTTTATTATAAGACCGAAGCTTATCAGTGGTGAATGGACAAACGGATGCCATGCTGGTTTTGGTGCTGAAGAATGCTGAAACCAGCCGGACTCATCAACCCCAAAATTAAACATCCTGAGGAAGAAAAAAGTACCTGATAAAGCACCTGACAAAGGAATCAAGAAGTGATACTACTTACAACTTAAATAAAGATGATGAGCTGGCACACCTGGCCTGGAGACATAGGACTGAGAGTCAATCACTTTATATTATTAAAATCCATTCCCACTTTTTAACTGTAGAGTGTTCTAACATGCTCCTTCTTCAAGTGTGTGTGGAATTCCTCCCTTGAGTGGGGACACTCCTCAAGGTTACTCCTCAAGGCTGAGCAAAAGAGATTTCCCCATAATCATCAGCATAGGTGAGTAACATCAATCTCTACTCAATAATTGGTTTTGCTAGATTAATATAATTGCTTCAGTATTGCTCCAAAAACAGTACACTATACTAGTAGTTATACCTACCTATCCTGATTAAGATCTTTTAGTCTGATCACTATAATTATCATAATAAATTTAAATAAATCATTTATTTTATATCTAGATAGATAGACAGATAGATAGATAGATAGAGACATATTTGGGTTGCTATCCTTCATCCTGCAGGACAAAGTTCTATAAAGGTTCAATTACACCTATATAATCCTTTAGAGAGAAACTGTTGGCAAAGTCTGGGGCCAAGATTGGATCCAGCTGCACCAAGACTCCCCTTCGAGAAGGAGTTTAGAAAGCAGGAGGATCCTTTCTGCACCTCATGACTCAGCAGGAGGGCTTCTTTAATACATTTTATCTGAAGCTCCCATTCTGCCTGCAACACTCGTGAGTCTTGACTTATTTATTTGAGTTATGCTCAGGAAAGGCAGCAGTAAAAAGTGAATTGCACATAGACACAAAGTAAACACCACAGCTGCCAGGTCCCTGGGTTCTTCTCACTTTTGACCCCCAGTTTTTGCTTAGGAAAATAAAAAACTACAAGGTTTTTCATCTGCAGCAGAGATAAGATGCTTTCATGCTGTGCCAGTGTATGCAAAACCTATTCGGAAGGCAGCATCACCAGGCATCTTTTTGTGAGCAAATCTATTAAAAGAAAGCTCTGTAAAGAAATTGCCTCAAGGCTCCAGTTCAGTGGTAGCTATGGCAGTGTTCCTGCGCTGTTGGCTTGCACTCACTGTGGAAAGTCCCCACGAAGTCACGAATAAACGGCGCTCTTTATGCTTTTGCCATGGGATCACATGGGCGTATCAGTCCAAAATGAGCAGGAATCTCTTTTACAAAACCCCACTATTCTGAAGATAGAAGAATGGATTCATTTAAGCAGGTCTTCCAAATTCAGTACCTTTGATTAAGAACTGTTAAATAAAAGCTCATGTCATTTGTCAGCTGAAATGTATTTTCTATCTCCATTGCTATATTTGAGTGACTAGGCTTTGAAAAGAACTTTTTAAACTCTCTTCCTAATTAATAGCTTAAACAGAGATAACTTGGAGTCATGTGACTTAACAGCAACTACATCAAGGTAACAGTTTTTGCTCAATGCCAAGGACATTTTAAATTAAGTCTCCCACTGCATGACAGACAACTCTATTCATAGAAATGAGAAACAACAGAAAGAAAAAAAACCAAAACAGTAAAAAATGCTAAAACAAATCCATGTGCCCTGTGAGTCTGCAAATGGAAACATCATCGTCCTTACCTGGGCACAACAATGCTAAACTGAATATTCAAGCTAAGATCCATCACACTTTGCTTAAGCCATCTACAAAGTAGCAATGTAGAAGCTCTTGTAATAGTTTTTACCTGTCTGATCTGCAGCACCACCCTCACAATGAGTTTAGCCATAGCCTCCCTATCACCTCCAAAGGGAGCTTTTGGGGAATCTCTCAGGTACAGCATCCATAGCACACACCTCCATAGCACACACCTCTAAGCACAGATAGATAATTAAGCAAGATGACTCCTCTCCATGGAGCTGGAAAGACAATGGAGTTTTCCTGATACAAAGAATTCTGTCACAAGCTATTGAGAGCAAGCTTAACAAATCCTCAGGCAGTAGCATCTGGCCAGTCACTGAATAGAGTACCAGGCACTTTAGATTTTGAAAACTGGCCATCAACATTCTTCTGTCAGAGAGCTGACTTCAACAGCAGCAAAGCCCAGTCAGTGATGAAACCTTTCAAGAATCCTACTTTTGATTATGATGTTCAAGTGCAGGACTCCACTTGAAATTGCTGGTTTCTTCAGTTGCCCGTTTTGTTGCGGTTTTTTGCAACCGATGGCTCAGGTACAGTTTTCTAAAAATCGATTTCAGATAAGACCATAGAACAAGGCTTGATTTTCCAAGAGCTTGCAGAAGTGTTACAAAAGAAAAACTTTACTGAAAACAATAGTCTATTAAAAAGCCATTTTTAATGGGCTCGACTGTTGTAAAGAACTCAAAACCAATTCCAGTTCATGACCAAGAGTACTCAGTCCTTCTCCAGTGCCCACTGTTTCACCCTGGAGAACCAAAAGTATTTGTAACCTCTTCTTCCCCCTCCTTCCTGCAGTGCCAGGCAAAAGGGTGCCTCTGCTCCATCTCAAGGAGCTGAGCAGTGACTTATCATTAGAACAATCTCAAACTCAATCCCATGTAATGTCATGCTCTCTATCAGTGTTTCTTAACCGTTTCTAGATTAATAATCCTTCAGAGAAAAAATAATTTAGGGTCCATCCAGCACAGTGATGACACTGTCATGTCTCTGTGGCAAACTCTTGTGCTCCCACTGTTTTTCCTCTCAAGCATACACTCCTGAATCTTTACAACTGCCTTTTGTTTTAGCATGGCAGTGCTCATTTCAGCCCTAAGACAGATCTTAAATCTATACAGTCTATATAATCCTAGGCAGACATAATTCAATAACCCTGTTTTTCCTTTTCATGCTATTGGGTTTGAACATTTTCTCTGCTAAACCTGCCCACAACACATCCTGTAACACTGAAAACCTTGAGCTGACTACCCATAAAATATATTGCGTCAATGACCAGACATAAATCTGTGCTGATGCTGCAGCAAAAAGAGCCACTGCTGAAATGAATGTCACATCAGGTTGCGGTCTCCGAAGAACAGACAGAAGAGACACTACAGGGCAGAAACAATAAAGGAAGAAGCCTCCCTCTATCCTCCAAGCTGCTATGAAGCAAAAAATTAGGCCAGAGACTGTCATTAAAGCAGTATTGTAATTACAGCTTCTAGAACCTTTTACCAGTAAGTTGAGGACAGAAAGAAGTTTCTTTAGAAGGGGCCGAGCTTCTTTCAGCAGAAAACAGAAAAACATCTCTCAATCATCCACTCAAAAACGTGAAGTCACGTCAGAGAACTGTGTGCATGCAGGCACAGTGCTATCAGATTCATAAAAGCAGTGCCTCACACAAGTGCAAATGAACCCTCTCAGCTTTCTGTGGTGGAGGCTGGGAAAGAAAGCAAGTAAGCCAGCAGCTGTTATTCCTCAGAAACCTGATCATAACCTCATCAGGATCTTTGCTTCCCCACTCAGTTACTCAAATTCTGAACCACAAAAGAGCAGGTATGACATTAGTACCAGCAAGGCTGGGCATGGAGAACAGATCAGTAAGTGTACAGCTGAACTTCGGGGAGAAACAAATTGTGTGCTGTGGATCCTAGCAAAAGAAAGAAAGGAAGAAAGAGACTGTGGGAATACAGGGGAAGCAATTAGGGATGCTTTTATCCTCTGATTTTCCCTC
This sequence comes from Rhagologus leucostigma, assembly GCA_013397725.1. Lineage (NCBI taxonomy): Eukaryota > Metazoa > Chordata > Aves > Passeriformes > Rhagologus > Rhagologus leucostigma. The sequence goes on from VZTD01003056.1 coordinate 297,027, forward strand.
ATACTTCTTTATGAAGCACACAGCAAAGCTTTAGAAGACAAAAATACTTCTATATCTATATTCCCACAAGCAAGCAGAATTACAATAGTGTTGTTTCCCTCCTTTCACATTAATTTTATGAACATCTCTCTTGATTATGTTTGTTGAAGAATTCTTTGTAGATCCAGAGTCAGGATCTCCCAACTGCAGTAGTAAGAGTTCTTGAATAATAAGGAAACAGAAACCATCCAGACCCAAAGAAGAAATTCTTCCTTCTTTCCAGTGCTCTGGCTCCACTCCCCTATCCTCCTGAAATGCTCTAATGCTATCTGTTTCTTCACGTTCCTGAGAGTCTCCCAAGATACAGGAACTGGAAGAGCCAATACCTACAAAGAGCTATACACAGAACCATAGAACGAGGTGGGACACCACCCTCAGGGATGCAGGGGATAAGGACAGCCTTGAAGAACAAATCTTTTCCCACTTTTTGCATGTCACTTTCTGAGATTAAAAAAAAAAAAAAAAAAAGGGAATGCTGCAAAGAAATAATAGTTTCATGAGAAACACATTTCATGGTGGGAAGCACAGAGCAGAAAAAATCACTGGTTAAGAACCAGAAACATTAGAAGGAAGTAACAATTTAAACATCGGTGACATTTCTGATAATGTGTCTAATGGCACAGCACACAAGAAAATTAATCCTTAACTTTCTAATTTGGATTTATGGGAGAAGTACATAATTCAGTGGATCTTCAGCGTGTAACATACAGGGAGTATTTCAGCTTTCCAAAGTGTGCTGCTTCAATCAGGATATGTCATTGGAATAGGTTGGGGAGTACTCATTAAATCACTTGTTTATTATTCACACTACAGGAATGTGAGTTCTATTGGTAAAATGAATCAATCAGAGAGCAAAGAGCTATTCTCTGGAGTCTGCATTAATCAGCCCGACAAGCTGTCACTAAGGATTGGGTCAGGCTCATAACATAGCATCCAACCAGTGGGGAAAAAAATCCCCGAGACGGCTGAAACAGGGAACAGTTCACCCATTTAAAGCTGTCCCCAGAGGCTTGTGTCAACCATTTATTACTGCTCACACACAGCTGCAGAAGCTTTTAAGTGAGAGACCTGCATTCTCGGACGTTCCAGAACTGTGTGGAAACATGCTTGATCCCAGCAAGTTCTGGGAGGACAAGCAAGATTAACTATCCTGAAAGAAATACTGCTGGGCTTTAATACAGCCCTCTGAAGAAAATGCATTCATAGACTTGGAAAAGGTCTAAAACTAGGACACATGTCAGTACAGATACACTGTTGGGAAACACTCAGAATTGTAATGCAGTCTGCACTTCAATAAAACATTTTTAAAAAAACAACACTATTTTTACAGACTGTTTTTCATACAAGCACATTGTTTTCAAGGTTTAGCTGTTGCCCAGACTCCCTCAATGTAAGACTAAAATATAAAGTATCATTTAAAAAAATGTCACTCATGAGAATGCACCAAAAAAACCAGCTTTTTGTTTTGTAAAAAAAACCGAAACAAAACAGAAACCCACAACCATTAACCTGCCCCACTCCCTACCCTGCTGGTAAAACTCATGAACCCCTAAAATCTCATCATTCAGAGGTATACACTCTGTTAATGAGAACAAACGTAACAGAGAACACAAGCACTAGCTGGGCTGCAGGAGCCCTAAACAGACCAGAAACACGGAACAAAAAAAGGCAGTCAGCAGTTCTGATAATACTGTGAAGCCGTGTAACACGTACAGCAACACATAAAATCAATACACCGTGCCAGAGAACACAATCACACACTGCGGCCACTTGGATGGAGGAGTGATAAGATCAATGTTTCTGTTCTTGTCAGCACTTGCACCAACTACACCTTCAAGCTGGACGGAGTTTAAAACTGAGCGTGACCTACAAGAACTGAGCTGCAAGATGGGCTACAAAAATTGCTGAATAGTTCAGAGAAGGAGAAGTGGTTTAGCTGAAGTTGTACTTCAGGGAAGGCTGCCAGGGAAGGCAGTCCGAAGGGAAAAACAATAAAAGGATGAGTGTCTAATTGCAGCGATGTAATATGAGTGCAAATGCCCAGAAGTGAGGAAGAAAATCTTTCTGTCCTCACAACAGAGCTTCTCCATCTCACTGAACTCTATATGGAGCGCTGTGCATGCTGCTGCTCTAAACTTGATGTTAAAAGCTACACCACAGAACTACAGAAATATTAGTATAAGCATTTAAATACAGCCTCAGGCAGCATTGGCAAGACTGTATCCTGCAGATCTAGAGATGTGATTATTCCACTCTACCCAGCACTTGTTAGACCACACTTGGACTACTGTAGCTAGGTTTGGTCATCCCAGCTCAAGAAACTGAAGACCATCCTGCATTGCTCCACCAAGACAATGAGCACAGGTTGCTTCAGGGAAAGTTTTGGCATGGCTATAAGAAAAATTGAAAACAAACTGAATGAACTGAAAACAAACATTGGAATAGATTACCAAGAGAAATGGTGGCATTTCTCTTGCTATAAATACTCAGTGCTGAGCTTGACAGGGCCCTGGATAACACAAACTAAGGATTTCCCTTCAACAGAAGGTTGGACCAGATGTTCTCTAGAGGTTCCTACCAACCTAGAGTTTTTTCTATGATTCCATGATCTAAACATATGTTATGCTATATGCACTGTTAAGTACTACTTTTGCAGTAAACTCAAATTAGAATTTGTCTGATTTTTCTTTCCATTCCAGCAATAAAATTTAAAAAAATAAAAACAGTAACGACAAGACAAATGGAGGACGGTTCACTGTTTTTCAGAATAACTGTCAGCATCTATTGAAATTAGCTAGCACAAGACTTAAAAGGAAATGCCCTTTCACAGAATACTTAATTAAACAAGCGGACTTACTGCCAGAGAATTTTGGATTAATGGCTGAAAGGAGTCCCATGAATTCATTCAATTCCTTTAGTGTCTATTAAGCATTTTTTACCATCTACTCTAAAAGACAAGATACACAAACTTTTGGATCCGGGATATCCAATTTTGCATTTGAGTCTCATGAATGGGAGATAAATCAATATACCAGAAGTCAAACATAGCAGTATTAAATTGTAACTTCACTAAGGTTTATTTGGATCATGAATTTAAATACTCAAAACAGAACCATGGAAACCCTACCACTAATAAGGTGAACCTTACCACTAATACTTAGTAAATCATGAAGCACAACAATTATTTATTTCAATTAAGCCGTAAATGGAAGAACAGACTAAGAGACAAAACATGAAGAAAATCCAGCAACAGTATCAGGTTCCACTTTTACCTAAAAGCAGAAAAACAAACTAAAATTTCCAAAGTAAATGTGATTCCAGCCTGCCAAAGTAACAGACAGCTCTGTCACACCAAGATCATACATCATAGCCACCTCCACAGGCGTATTCTATTAAGAGAGTAGGTAACACCTAAAAAGAGCCTAACAAACACAAAAATAAACTGGGAGCAAATCCAACTCCAGCTATCCGCATTTTAAACTGCATCCTGTAAGACACAAAACCAATGTTGCACTGAAAGACATCCCAATATCTTCCCAGATGCCGAGAGTGCAATGAAAGATCCCACCTGAGAGTTCTCTCTACATTCCACATGCTGAAAAAGCTGTTAGCACAAACATCGCTCAGACAGTAAAAGACTAACACGTGGCTTGAGGGGCTACGGAAAGTAGGCTGAATTGTTACTGCCAGCCATGCAACAACTCTACCTCCTGTAAGTGTTAAATCCAATGTTGGTTTATTTGTTCATTAATTATGGAATATATTTTATTCGCTGGTTTGGAGTCATAAAAAAATATTACAATGAAATCAATAAAGAGAGATGTCCCACAGCCAAGTCTTCACCTTAACTGTCATCTATTGGATGACAATCTCAAGAAGAGACCTCCAGTTAACTCCGTGACACTTTGCAGGTGGTGGGGAGGTTTAGGCTTTATGTTGTATCATGAGAAAACTTCCACTCCTCTAGGTACTTGTGGATGTCAGCGGCATGATGCCAGACCTCTGGAGTACATAGCTAAATAGAAGGATGCTGTATCGGTCCTAAACCTGTTAGTTTTGTGCCTGCAGACAACGCTGCACAAGCGTTGGTGGCTTGGCTCTGAAGTCTCTCACAAGGCACATGGCACATAACAGATGGTCTGTTGCTTAAGACACTTACCGGGGCTTCAGGGATACAGATTCAATTTCAGTTTAACTTTGTACAAGTCTCTTAGAAGGACACATCTACAGCATGGATATAGACAGATTTAAGCTGTCTCTGCCCAAGCTAATCTGGCAATGAAAGTGCAGGAGGACTGCTGCAAAGACACTCAAGCTCGAGGGAAGTGATTGGCAGGATTTCTGAGCTCGTGGGCACGGCCATGCAGATCTCAACACAAGTCTCTCCATGCTGAAGTCTGTTGCATGTGGACTTCTGTCCTGGTTTTGGCTGGGATAGAGTTAGTTTTCTTCCTAGGAGCTGGTACAGTGCTGTGTTTTGGATTTAGTGTAAGAATAACATTGATAACACAGAATCACAGAATGCCTTGGGTTGGAAGGGACCTTAAAGATCATCTAATTCCAATCACACTCCCATGGGCAGGGAAGTGCCCTGCCCTTCCACTAGACCAGGCTGCTCAAAGCCCCATCCAGCCTGGCCTTGAACATCTCCAAGGATGGGGAATCCACAACTTCCCTGGGCAATCTGTGCCAGTGCCTCACCTGTGACTGAGCAGTGCTTACCTAGAGTCAAGGACTCTTCAATGTCTCATGCTGTGCCAGCGAGGAGGTGCAGAAGAAGCTGGGGAGGGCGCATGGGCAAGACTGGCCAAAGGGATATTCCGTACCACAGAATGTCATGCTCAATACATAAACTGCAGGGAGTCAGCCAGGAGCCATCAATTGCTGCTCAGGGATGGGCTGGGCATGAGTCAGTGGGTGTATTGTGCACCATGTGGGGATTTGGGGATTTCATTTATATCTCTCTTTGTTATTTCCCTTTTAATTACAATTACCATTATGTTGTTATTGTTGTTATTGTATTTTATTTCTATTATTAAACTGCTTTTACCTCAACCGACTTAAACTTTTCCATGATTCTCCTCCCCATCACACTGAGGTGGAGGGGTGGAGACATGAACAAGTGGCTGTGTGGTACTGCTGGGGTTAAACCATGACAGCTTGCTAGTTTCTGGTCTCTAATGGCTCTCAGCCCTCTACCCTGTGCTCCAATGCAGGCATTCTCTTTGTTTTGGTGTCTCAGCTTTCCATCTGTATCAGGAGGATAAAAGCACGGACCATACTTACAGGGTGTCAAGAGGATAAATACATTAAGTGGTCCTAAGGCACTCTGGGATTATGCCAACAGATGTAATATCAATTCCTTAAAGCAGTGAAAATGGAGAAGACAGGGCAACTGAAACTCTAAGGAAAGAGCAGTTCAGAATATGAAGTTTATTTTTTTCTAATTTAACTGTGTCTCTGCATCCAGAGGACATTGCAAAAGAAAACGGGAAACTTTGGAACACAGCAGTAGCTTGATGAAAAGGAAAATGTGGGGGATGGGCATAGAAATAAAGGATAATAAGATTCTTAACCATCAATTCAGTTTAAAACTACTATGAAATGAGACAAAAAGAGATGTTTACATTTCTGAATTACAATCTATTCATAGACACCTCTCTTACCTGCTTAAGAGCATAACTAGTTGGAAACTCTCCAAGGCAATACAGAGGAAGAAAGGAGTCTTGTGAAGAATCCATGCTTCTCAGCAGTGACACAGCTACTAACAAAATACAAGTATTCAGCAGCACCATTTAAAACAAAGTGTGCTTAATACATCAATTAAGAAGCCTAAAAGAACAAACCTCTGATCCAGAAGTAGCCCTTCTAGTAACTTCCAATTCTCTAAGATAGCAAATTAAGTGAGGAAATTTGATTGAATAGTACAATGCAAATTCTTTTCCCTCTGTTTCACTTTTGCATCATTTCAGCCTCAGTGATTGTACGCTGTGGTCCAGAGACACAACTGTGTATGATGGAATTACTCCAAGGTAACTGCTTCTACTGTTAACCATTCCATACATTATTTGCAGAGTAAATTGCATGGTGTAAGTTAACATGCTTTGCAGCACATCCACAACATGGCAGAAATGTGCACACAAGCAACTAATGCACCTCTCTTAATGACTGGTAATTTGTTAAGCTGATGAACCCCTACAGCTTATAGTCATCTGTTCATAATCTTATCTTCATCCATAGCCCATTGTTGTCTTGCCTCAGCCTTCTTCATCATTAAAAAAAAATTAAAAACATTAAACCCTGCTTATTGTAGTAAAAAGAGTACTTATCAGTCACAACTCAATACAGTGTTAGAAATTAATAATTCTGTAACTTAGCACACCAGATGCTGCTGGTTTTTATTCCTTGCAGCAAGTCTCAATACATGTCATACACTTTTAAGAATCAACAATAAAGTAATCATTTCCTACTGCAGACCCATAATTTGTACCTACAGCAGTAGAAATTGTACCAGAATGCACATAAAAGAGAAGTATGGGGAAATCCACAAAAGAAATAAAAAAGATACAAATTCAGTCTCTGATGCTTCATGACTTGCCAGTGTTATATGGGAAGAAAGACATGTAGAGACTAGTTTAATGTATTTTCAAAACTATCCCTGCTGCATTGATTATAAACAGTACAAGGGGTTTTCATTCAGGAGAGTCAGAAGACAGGATTAGCAAAAGGAACTTGAAATGAGGACCAAACAGATTCAATAGAATCCATGGGTACAGAGTTCTTTCCCTACTAAAACAAGCAATATTTTTAAACATTACTAATTCTATTGATTCTGAAAAGTTAATTCTCATCTCCTACATTTAACAACAAAAACATAGCAAACACAAGGAAGCAAAGAAAGAAATAAAAGAAACGGCAAACTAGTCTTCCTGAGCTTCAGCTTCCATCCCTTTCCAAGAGCAAACCATCAGCTCTGTTCCCAGACTGCACAGATGTTCTGGGTGAGAGAGAAGAGACCCAGCATGCTAACTGCATAACCAAACACTTAAAGATGGGTCTGTATTGGTTACTAAGACTGTAGGGACTTGGCTGTGACTTGATTAAGGACAACAACAGTGACTGGATGTTCTGTAACCCTGTGGAGAACATAGCCCCAGCTGCATTATCTGAGCAGTGATAAAGCTATTAGCCAGGGTGCCAAGTTTCGAGAGACAGTATTGAAGACGAGCTGTAGATGACTTTTAAAATTCAAACTGGCAGCAAGTCCCATGAATATTCCCAATCCTTGCTATACTGGATGCAGTAGTTAAATGAAGAAGGTTTGGATAGCCATGTGAACTTTGGCCTAGCTCAATAAAGGCAGCAGGAAAGAACAATCATTCCAGTCAAATTTCCACACAACTGGAAGTTCAATTATCTCTGCTGAATAAATTCAGCAATTTAAGTTGCTCCTAAGCAGCAAGGGACTGAGCTAAATGGAGATCTGAGTTGATTTAAAGCTAATTTGTGTCAGAAAGTTCCGAAATGGCTTTCAGTTCGGTGTCTGCAGTCATTTCTGTACAGTGGTATTAAAACAATTAAGTTTTATGTGAGAAGTCCCCAACAAGTTCAACAAACATTCACTGTCTAATAACACACCTTCAGCCATATGAGGTCCCTTCCCTTTGTTTGAGAAGCATGGTTTATTTATTTCTGCAAGATATTTAAAGCAAAGCCCAACATAAACAGCAGAATTCTTCCTTTTGTTCACAGTTTTCATAAGTTGCTGAAAAGCTGGGTAACTTTACAAATTATAAACACAGAGGAGCTATAGTATTCCATAGTATCGGTGGTGATTTGGCTACCCATTAGGAACATCTCAACTATGTGTACAGCAAAACCCCAATAAACCACACTTTACTTTCCAGAAACTGGAATGCATCCTCCCATCTTTTCTACCCAGGTCTTGTTCTGTGTCAGCAGCATTTAAATAAACAAATTAGGTGCCTCCTTGGACAGCCAGATAATGGAGTTACAAGCTCATCCTCTACTCACATGAGAAAGATTATACCCCTTTGGATGGGCCTCTTGCAGACCTACTTACCTGGCGGGTAGCAGGAGCAGACAAAAAGGGACCCTGCTAACCAAGGCCCTACCAAGTGGCTTACTGAAATGGGTCTAGGAATGCAGAATCAGGTAGGAAATATCTCAGTTATTACGCTTATTCAAAATTGACAATAATTGTACCCTTTGATTAAAGCCATCACTCTATGAAAATTTGATACATCCTTTTTTTTAAAGTTAGGGGAGTTGAGACATAGAAGGCTGAAGAAATTTGTTTAATGTCATGCAGCCAAAGGATATGTGGAACAGAACCTGAGTCATATATTTAAAGAAAGTTTTAACTCTGGGAGTACAAGGGTGCAAGAACTGGAGGGGAGGAATTTGTTTTTCAGCTTGAAATTCTTACTCCGCTTCTCGCCTTCAATGACCATAAATCTCCTCACGTACAAACGAACAAACTGCCCAGCAGGCCACATTATAGCAGTTGCATACACCAAGTCTGCTTGAGTGATGAACCAACTCATTGTTTATCCAAAATAACAGACACAAATGGCTCTCACACCTACCTACACCTAGAATTAAAATGCTTCCACACTGAAGGAAAACCATAATAATTTAAAAATTCCCCACACCTAAAAAAAACCCCAAAACAACCTAAATAAAATATAGTGTTAGCAAAGAGTAGTTAGTGAGAGGAACACTGCAAAAAATGCCGTATCTCATGTCTTCCCTATCACGTTGAATCAGCTTAGACCATAAAACGAGTTATGGGGCCCTCACCACCCAAATTGACCAGTGTAAATCAGCTCTCAAGCAAACCTCAATATTTTAAATTAAAACTAGTCTCAGGTCTCCAATAATGTTTGAATATTATTGGTAATGTCATCATGCTGTTACAAATGGACTTCATTTACATCCTATTCATTAGGACACCACACTGTTTGAACTCAGTATTACCTTTCCTTCTCCTCCCAGCCAAAACACTGTCATGCTAAAACGTTTATCTAATAGTTCTCCCCCACCGAGGTGAATGTTTCCATAGGGACACCAACAGTGCTATACCATTTGGAGAGGAAACTAAAACTAATAGCTGGGGATCTTTTCACAGCTTCTCAAATCCCTAACAGAAAAAAAGAATTCTCCTGCTAATGTCACTGAAAACATCAGGTTTTCCAGAATTCACTGTCTTGCTGGTTTCTTTTGGGTTTTTTGTTGGGTTTTTGATGTGGGGTTTTTATTGGTTGGGGGAGGGGTTGTTTGGGACTTTTCTGTTTGCTTTTGGTTGGTTGGTTGTTTTTGGATAGTCTTATTTTCACAGGATTGTACCGCAACTGTCACCACACTTATGTCATTAGAGTGAAAATACAACAGAAGTAAATATCACTATTATGTCAAGAGACAAGCATCCCAGGGTCACTCACTGTCTCTCCTTGTCATTATCCCCTGTGTCAGAAAATGGGGAATATCAGATAATGCAGCCAGCGGGAGGGCAACAAAAGAGACAGAAATTTAATGTGTTTCTTTTCCAAAGCTGTTTGTCGTTAGCAATTTTGTTCTGATTTAAGGGACAAACTGTCCACCCCTTTTAAACCTCAGAGATTAATTTTCAGTTATTTGTAGGGAGAAAGTCTCTTCACATGATTTAACTGTCTGTCCAACAGGTTCAGTTAGGCATTAAAGCTTTGTGCTTCAAACTAAACAGTGCACTATATTATTTATTCCAGTTCGGCATAAATAAGTATGGATTACCTTATGTAAACCATTCTAAAGTTGTTAGCTGCTTTACAGTACCAAGAGCCCTGACAGCAGCCAGACCCAGAGAATGGACATGCTCCCTCTCTTTTAGTCTGATCTGAGACTTTAGTAAAAAGTGACCTGCATGGCTGCTGTACTACTGTCTTTATGCTCATTGATAAACACACAATATTGGTTTTAATCTACAGAAAAAAAATACTAATTACTCCTGCTATAAGATTAAATTGCACAAATAATTAATGCAGAGAAATATTCTGCAGGAACAAGTCTTTATCCATTACTGTAATAAGAGAGCATCAGTGAAAAATTTGCTGCATTTGACTTTTTGCTGCTCCTGCTGGACCAGCAAGTTTCCAGCCCATCATTTTCTCTTCTAGACTTAGATTTCAGTAAAAGGAAAATGCTCCCAACCTAGTACAAAATTTACTTTGAAAGCAAATATTAAATAATTGAATTTGTAAATTTGACTTAATTTAAATTAGATAAATTATAACTTTTGCTTGTAACTTCTGCTTTTAATTATAACATTAATACATAGGTATTATTCTTATGCGATTTTTTTAGTAGTTTAGAATTAAACACTTCAACAAATAAACCCTATTAAGGATTTCCTTGACTATGCTTAGATTTTCCTTAGCTCTTCTTGAAACACAGAAGACCAGACTTAATAATCTTGCATATAGTCCCCTAATAAAATGCATTTTATATTAAAATTAAGCAATAGTAAAAACTATCAAGATGTCTATTATGAATCCTTCACTGTGTGCAGATTCATTAACCTAAGTTAAATTAACAGAACAAGCCAAAATGTAACCATGACCACTGATTGCTTGCAAAGTTCCCTAGTGAATTTTTGATAACTTATTCCAGTCACTTCAAAATTTCCCTTTTAAGACCATATGAAATTCTCATTTCATTAGTGAATTTTTCTTTTAAAATTCATGTTTCACAGAATTTCCTTTTTATAACCAGTAATCTTTTCTGATACATTTTGTGAAAATAATTATTGTAATCCTTTTCCTTAATAACAATGAAGTGAAATCTACCATAGAAAGACATATACCCTGATGTTTATATTTGGTGATTACCTTCCTTGACAATTTAGCCGCTATCCGTAGAAACAAAAATCAATACTTTATTTCTTCTACAGAGCGATATTGGCTACTTTGCAATCTCTGCATGTTTGCACATAAATATTCTTGAAGGCAAACTAAATCAATTAACATTTGTAGTTGTCCAGTCCCTTTGCAAAACATATTATGCACTTAGGATGAATTCAGTGTAAATCATCATCCTAGCCACACAATTAAATACTATAAGCTTCCTTAACCCTCAGCTCAGACTTTCCTAATCTCTAAAAGAAAGCAATGCCAGATGGCCATGAACAACTGTTAAGAATCAGAGGGACACAGAGAAATACCTGAAGCTCTCAGTAATTCGGTGGAGAAACACCTTCTGTTCCAACTTACTGCTAGGCTCCACTTAGATAAATTTGCTTTGCACAACTCATAGGTGATCCTTCCAGGTTAACTGATACACATGCTACTAATTTTCAAAAGCTGTATTTTGTTGTCATGAATCAAATTCACAGACACTGAATTTTTTGCTACAGCTCTCGGTTGCAGTTATCACAGTGACAACACGTTGACTACAAAGTGCAGAGAGAATCAAGTGACCACTGCACTTCTCCATCACTTTAAAACATGTAACTGTGTAAAAGTATCTATGGATACACATTAAAATACGTAAAATACATTGTATGTAAAAATAATGTGTGCAAAATATAATATTCATCTACAATTAGTTGTCAAATCTGTATGAGTTAGCTGCAAGGCTGAAAGAGTAGTAGAGCTCATTGGCCCATGAGGCACAGACTAGGCCCCAGTCTCTTCCTCTGCCTTAAGAAGAAATAATGGAAAAAGGTTCCTCTTTTCCAAGAGAAGAACATCCTCCTTTCAGCCAACACTACGAATCATTCAAGACAATCATGCTCAGCATGCTGGGATGCTAAGGGGCACCTCCTGTTTTCATTTTCAGAGGAAGCATCTCACAAGCACCATTTTATATGGTGACAGTGTGGAAGTGGTCTCCTCACCTCTGAAGACCAGGAGCCTCCTTCTGCTTTAAATTACAGTTCAGGAAATTTCATGTTTGAAAATGAAGCTTCTCTTTTTAAAAATAAATCACCTTGCATTACGAAAGATGATAGTCACTGCTCAAGAGCAGACCATAGCTTCACGTTTTTGGACTTGGGTTTCTTAACAGAAATTCAGAAGGAAGCAGTGAGAACAGGCAAACCTGGGAACGGAAAAAGCAGGTTAAGAAGAAAGACAGGACTGAAATAGCAGGGAGTGCTTCAGGGCGGAGTAGGAGCGAAGGGCACTGGCAGAGCTGTGTGGGGAGTCCAGAGCTGGGCTAGCAGGAGAGTTCAGGGCAGGAGTGAGAGATGCTGCAGGCACACAGCACCAGCAAGGAGCACACACAGAGACAAATATTCAAAACCTCTCAGACAGTCATGGTGGAACTAGTGTATGTTCCAGGTATGAAGCCAGATGTGGCAACCTACAGAACACATGTAGTGCAGTGTGCTTCATTATAGTTGCATTTCCATGAGTAAAAGAATAATGTTATTCATTTGACTGTCTCAAACAATAAAATAGCCCAGTCAAAAAAAAAAAAAAGAATATAGCAAAACTGGAAGAATGCATGGGAACATCATTCTGGCTTGCAAAACTGATTTTAAGACAACTACAGTGAAGAAGGGGGGACTTCTGAGCAATTTAAACCAGGTTGAAGGATCACGTCTGTTGTAAACTACTTTGAAAAGTACCTGACATCTTGCATTTAGCATTTTTCAGTAATCTCTCAAATTCACCAGGCCAGAGTACCATTTTCATTCTGAATAGCATAGTTCACACAAAAAAAAATATTTGAAGATATTAGATAGAGATGTGGTGACAAAGTTTAGTAACAAAGAAAAGTGATACAAGCCTTACAACAAAAGACATGGTAAGGAGAGTGTGAAGGGGATTAAGAGGTAAGAGTAAGAACTGAAGAAGCACAGGACACTAGAGAACTGTTCCAGATGGTAGGCTAGTTTTAACCTAAGCAGCAGTGTGTTTGTATAAAAGTCCAGTGGGAGCTGAGCAGACAGAGAGGAGCACACAGATGAAGTCTGAAATGTTTTTGCAAGTTCAAGGAATGGAAAAAATGGACTCTGAGGGTCTGATGCAGAGTCAAGAAAATTGCTGCTTGGGAAGAAGAAAAAATCAAAGAAAGGAGGTGAGGAGTAAGAGACACCTACACAACTGATCACAGAGGACATGAGTAATGAGACCAGATAAAATCCTTTCAAAAACTAGTCATCACATACAGATATGAAAAAAAAATAGTTCAGGCTGACAAAGTAATGCAGCATTGTGTCAAATAGCCAGTTTGATATAAATATGGTGTGTTTTTAAAATTATTTATTCCAAAAATACTTACGGCAACTTTCTAGTAGAGTGTGTGTACAGAAAAAGAAAAAAATTAAAATAGTAAGTGAACTTTGACCAGATATTCTTCAGTGATCAGTTCTATCTTTCTACTTCAGTAAGATGCCCACAAGTTCAGTAATTGTAGCATTACTGTCTATTGCTGATAAAAGCTCACTGTTGCGTGAGCGGTTCAACACTGTACCAAATCTCCCATTAACTCTTGCTCTTAGAGGTTATTTCAGTAAGTGGGTCAAGATAAACAGAGAACCTGCTAGTAAGGCTCCTAATTTGAACAATGATATCTATACACCAGAGGTAGCTATTTGAACTAGACTGCTAATGCCCCTTTTTCCAAAATATATCCCAGGATGGTGTTTTCATTTATGAAGCTTACTGTATGTTTCTGGATCACATCCATGAATGGTTTTGTTCACGTGCCCGAGCTTTGTAACCACCAGGAAAGCAGTGACCTTTGCTTTCAAACTAAGCAAACCGTTTCATATTGGGTTATATTCATGCATACTCAGTATTTCAATTAGCCTGTGATTTCCCTAAAAATACTGTACTGAAGGATGCTTAGCTCGCAGATGACTTAACTTTTCCTCCCTCCCTTGTACGTGACAATACTTCGCTCAAAGTAGCCATTACGCTTTTAACTTGCTTGCTGAGGCATTCATTGTTACAACTCCTCACGCCTCTTGGCTGATGGAGGAAAATCAATTTCGATCCCTGAGAAGCAAGTGCAAGTCTCCAACTTCACACACCAACGTGTACAATCGCAGCTGAAACTGAATCCAGATTAATTCCCCATTCCAGGCATTTCACATTTACGCTGAGACCTTAAGAGGTTAGAACATACACGATTTACTGTTTTTAATTGGAGAAATGGGACAGAACTTCCTTCAAATGAAAAAGCAGTTTGTCAAATGAAGTTTACACAAAGCAAATGAGATTTATGGTGACAATGAAAATATACTTTAAAAATTACCCTGCAGCTTTTTGCAACACAAGTATTACAACAGAATGCAAAAATCCAGCCACTGCAGGATTTTAATGCTACAATAATTCTGGTCTTCCTTAAAGGGCAACAATTCTGCCCTTTCTTAGATAACCCAGTTCAAAGCACATTAAAATAGCAAGTCTGAGCAATTAGAAGCCAAACTACAGTAACCAGGTAGCAATAAAGATACAGAAAGCATGTGCATTTCCCAACAGACACAAGTTTAACACCGAAAATATTCCAAGCAGGTATGAGAGAGAGGGAGGGGAGGAGAGAACTTACTGTACTGCTTCAGAGATGCACCATGCACATTATGCAGCAGTACAGGATACACTAAGAGAGGAAGGCAACTGAAAAGGCAGTACTCACCCAAAATATTAAATTGAAAAGGAACATCATGTATTTCAAACAACACAGGCAGCCTCTTGCCATGTTGCACTTCTTAAATTCTAAAAGGAAAACAAAGGATAGATCCAGGTAAAAGACCACGTATTTGCTGCCTTTGGGTGCACTGTATTTTTCACTTTTTACGCCAGTTCCAGTCCCAGCGCCGGTCCCGGTTCCGACCCCAGTGTGGCTCTGTGTGCGTGATCCAGTTGTACCATAGAAAGCTCCTGCAGTAAAACCTCGACCAAATTGCCTCCCTGAGGTAGAAGGTTTAGCAAAATCTGAGTCTTTGCTATCCAAAGATGGACTCCGGTGAATTGAAGAATCCTCACTACTTGACTTCTCCATGATCTCTCTTTTCACAGTTGTCAGATTTAATGTATAGCATCTCTCAGCATTAAATGCAGTGCCTTGCAAATGCCACAGTGCGCTAAGAGCTGTCTGTGTTTTGCTTCTCTTTTTCTTCGTACATAAATCAGATAATCACTGCAGAATTTATTCACTGCATTGTTGCTGGGTTTATTTTTTATAGCAATGTAGGCTGTACTCTGTCTGTCTGAAGCATGGATTTATACATTAATATCCCATGCAAGAGCACACTCATGATTTATCTTGATGAATCAGTTATGCAGAACTTTGATTTTTATTAAAAAGAGCCATAAGCTCTTTCTCTGCACTCCTAGTCTACAGTCCTCTAATCTACAGGCAGCAGATGGTCCTTGCATCCATTTCCAAAAAGCTTCTGCAGTACACCTGGGAGACTCTCCTCGAGCCGGAGCACTTTCCTTGCTCTCAGCTTCCCTCTCTGTGTCTCTCTGACTCTCTCTCACACGCTGTCTTTTTTCTTTCCACCCATTTGCAGTGTCTCATTCAGTAACCAGCTACCGGAGCGCACTCTGTGTTTCACTGCTGTTGCCGTGAAATCATCAGCAACTGCAACCACTGGGCATTTCCCACAGAAATCCCTGACCTAACTATCGAGTAATAAATCCGCCCTCCTGCTCGCCCCTCCCCTCTGCTTTCCATCGGGCCAGTTAGCAGAAGCCTTCTCCTCCAGGACACGCCTCCATGACATAATATCTTTAATAGGATTAGAATTACTCTTGACTATACAAGTGCACAACAGAAAATCTCTTTAAATGTCAAGAACTGTTTAGCTGTTTATGCGCTAGAACCGTTAGGCAGTGATATTCCTTCGATGCAATAAAATACAGAAAAAGTATGGATTAGATAGACAGGTGCTAACCTCTCTCTGCTCATTAACAGTGACTTACATTTTTTTTCTGGCTTAAACAAATCCCACGGGACAAGCAAGCGGAATAGGCTAGCACCCAGCATACACTGCTCAGGCACACATCTCAGTTGTACATGCACATAACGCGACACCATCACCTGTGATATAATTAACCAGAACCGGAAAAGCAGAGCTGCTGTCTCTTACGAGGTTATCAGACAATTCTTAGAACTCCTGAATGTAAGGGGATCTGAGCCTGCAGCTATTTACACGCTATTTAACAAGTACATCAGAGATTCTTGTTGTGTACAGCAATAAGCCATCTTACATCACAGGTTGTCTGTGAACCAGAAACACTGACCCAAATGCCACATTCCTTTTCCACAGAGTAGTGCAACATGCCTGCTAGGGCTCTGAAACAGGGAGGGCACAGCCATGCACGTGTGCCTGCGCATATGCATGCAAGTGCCTGGAGGGGAGGAAGAGAAACACTTCATGTCACTACTCCCTGTACTTCCAAATTCGTCATTTTGTCATAAGCGCAAGAGCAGCGCACCAATGGTGCAAAGTGCTAGAGCAGATTTAAAATGCAGATTATTCTTTTGTTTCTGTAATGAAAGAGACCACATTAGGAGGGCACTCAATGAAATACAGCTACCAGGAAAAGCAAAATTCTACACAATTTTCAACTGACCCCTTCACATGCACATTGAAACGCACTGTTAATTGTTATATCAGGTATCTTTGAAAAAAGACAATATAACATTTATTCAATCTTATGTATCTATGGCCAAAAGCCTCTAAAAACACCGTAATTTTTATGTAACAACATCAGAATCAACACCCTATAGCAGTGCTGTACCTTTCTTGACAGGTTTTTTCTGCGAAAAGATCCCTCCACCATAAAGTATATGAAATACCCAGTATTTGGACGTGTAAGATCTCTCTCTCACCTTTTCTGCTCTAGAATAAGATTTTAACAACAGGCAAGTCCAAGCCCATATCAACAATGTTTGTTCACTTTGCTTTTCAAAAGTAATTTCAAAGCTCCCTGCATCAAATGTGTCCATCAGAAAGACGACTGCAGGATGACTGCTCAGCACTGTGTGTGACAGCAGAAAAAGTTACACACAAAACACCCAAGTAAAAAAAGATAAATTAGCACTGACCAAAGTAAAACGGGCATTTCTATACGTGTCTATGGTGCACATACAAACTTCACCATGAGCAGTTACCAAGAAGCAACTTTCTCAGCAAAAACGATAGAAGTGAATTGTGGGCCATGGCCAGGTACCTGCCTCAAACACCAGGGCCTGCAGGATAACTCGCATTCAAACACAAGGCAAATGTCTGAGTATGGATTTAGAAGACTGAAAAAGCTCTTCTGTTTGAAATTCACTTACTGGAAGTGTAAAGTTGTACCGCTGCAAACCAATGCTGCAGCTAGATATTTTCAGTGGTTTTCACTTGTCATACAAAACTGAGCTCTCAGCCAAAAAATTATGAGAACACGCAAGTACTTTAAAGCATTTTTAGCTTTTTAGCTTTTTAGCTTTTGCACCCTTTTGTTTGCCATAACATTTACACTGACTTAAGACTAGCTACAGAAAAAAAAATTGCTGTGCACTTGTGAAAACTAATGCAATAGAAATATTTGCCTTCCCATTGGAAGTACATGACAAAAATAATTAATCTGCCCTCCTCAAGGTTAAAAAATTAAAAGAATGTTCTGTAATAAGCAAAAAAAATTTCAAAAATACTCTAATAGTGCGCAAATAGTGGAAATTTTCTATTGGTGGTTAAAAAAAAAAAGGCAAAACAAATATACCTACAACCTTTTTTTTCCAAGTTTTTCATTATTAGACCTTATTGAAGTTTTCCAGTTTTCTATTTTTACCTCCAAATACTACAAAATACTGGTTTACTGCACCATTACCTCTAATGTCCCTTCCATTAAGAGATCTCCAAGACTGGTCTACAGCACAATTTTTATTTCAGAAACCCCAACCAAAGACACGCGTAAAGCCAAAAGACAGCGTAAAAATCCAGATCTGAGCAACGAGCACTGGGGAAAACACAGTTCCAGATCAGCCTCTCCTCCTGCTGTGTAGCAAGAAAACACATGACTCTCTTATGGTTATGCTGTGGCCACCAGGGAGACTTTACAAGCCTCAGTAACCTTCAGCCACTTGAATTTGCAGCCATGGAGCAGCTTTACAGTTTAGAAGCCACTTCCTGCTGCTGCAGCTCTAACTCGGTGTTTAGGTAGCTCAGTTAATAAACCACACAGGGCTGCTTATTTGCTGAAAAAATATGTGGTGGAAAAGCTGTAAGCAGTCCATCCAGCTCTGTTTTGACCAGCCACTGCACTCAACTCTGCCTCTGATCGAGACTTCAGCAGATGTTGCTGCAAGACAACAGCACCTTTCGGGGTCCCACTCACCAGCATAACCTCAGCATGAGGACAAATACATTTTGCTTCACTATAGATCTTACCTCTGTTTAGTAATCAGGGCATGAAAAACATTCAGAAGCTCACTCTGTACTTCATTAATGTTTGATTACTGAATCACAGAATTTTGTTGCTGAGTGATGCCTTCACATCAAGAAAATAATTTCAGCCCCACGTGTACCTTCCTAGGACCAGGCAATAAACATCAGTCCATTGCATTTAAATGGCTCTTCCAAGTATTAAGGGTAACAATTTAGGCCACCTTCAGATAGCAGGTATGAAAATCGATGTCACAATGGATGTAGCCGAAAAATGGAAAGGAAGGGTATTAGTAATATGGCCAAAAAAGCATAGGCTGGTTCTCCTACTGAAACTGATTTATTTGGTTCCCTCCTGGGAACAG
This sequence comes from Rhagologus leucostigma, assembly GCA_013397725.1. Classification (NCBI taxonomy): domain Eukaryota; kingdom Metazoa; phylum Chordata; class Aves; order Passeriformes; genus Rhagologus; species Rhagologus leucostigma. Next base: position 315,816 of record VZTD01003056.1, read on the forward strand.
TCCACCATAGTCCTCAAAGCAAACATCCCAGCATCTTCATTCCTTAGTGAATTTCACAAATTATTTAATCTTTTTTCTCATCCTGTAGTTTAATCTCACCAGAACTTCAGTGCCAATTACACCCAGCTACAGTGCTCCTGAACCCCTCTGTTCGTTTCTGCCTTCCTCAGCTGTTTTTGCCTAACTGGCTTGTGGAATCACGCTGCAAAACAGAGCAAAAGCTGACCAAGTTTTATATGTTTGCTTTGAGGACTATGGTGGACTGTTCCCAGGAGGGAACCAAATAAATACACATATTTATAAACATGGATTTTAAAAGACATAATACAGATATAAAAGGTATATCAGCACTATAGCAAAAAACACACTTATTTTCCCCCTTTTAGAAGTTTCAAATCAATTTTACTTGACATTCCCCTTCAGTGAGCTTGCTGACCCAGTGAGAGGGAGAGGGACTACAACAGTCAAGAACAGGAATAAATAATGGAGGCTGAGCAAAAATATCTTTAGCTTTTGTTATGTTTCCCATGATTCCTCAAAATGAAATATGAAACTCTACGAGTTCTTAAAAAAGGAAAAATAAAAACTCCAGTCACCATGATACACAAGCCATTTTACAACTTATTATATATTTTATCTTGCAATTTCTATTAGGTAGGATAATGCTACTGTCACTGTTTTAAACATGGAGAATTCAAGGACCAAGATGTTTGCTGAGGATGAATAGGAAACTGCTGGCAGAGGAGCAAACCAAATCTGTGTCTCACATGCCCTCAGATAGTTCACTAGCCACTGCACCATTCTCAAATTAACTATTTTTGGGAATCATGAGTTTTAGCAACAATGCCACATGACTTCAGAACAATACTGAGCCCTGCAGAGAGATGTACAAATGCATACGCTACCAAGTGTTCAAGGGATATGGTTCTTAAATTCATTCTTTTCTTTTGAATTATATTGACCAGGAACTCGATTTTACAAGCCTTCCTCAGGGTACATTAGATAGGCAAAGAACCGAGATTGCTGAGTATAAACTCAGCGACTGCATCTTTCCAGTCACTGCTCTGAACCCTGGAAGTCCATGAGAAGGAGCTAAGGAACAAGAGTTGAAAATAATACCTTACAATTGACATATAGTTGCATGCAGCTGAAAGCTCAGATTAAAAAAACAACCAAACCAACACTGATTTTGGAATGACCTTAAAGGGAAAAGGATGTCCAAAGAATAGAACTGAAATTAGGATCACATGAGAGACAAAACCATGGGGTTCTCAGGTCTTCCATGCTCCTGGTTCCAAGCCAAAAAGTTTACAGACCCCAGCAAGTTAAAATGCCTGGAGTTCTCAGGTCTTCCAAGGCTTCAGAATTTATAATAAAAAACCTGGATGCTCTGATGGTTGTAATGCACGTTGTGGGGCCTTCCAAGCTCCCAGCTTGGATGTTGTAAATTCAAAGTATTCTGCCGGTCATGGCATTGGACAAAAACAAGGTAGGTTTCAAGGACAACTTTGTGTGGTAGACAAGTTTTGAAACCTGCCGGTGTTTTTCAGAACCAAATAGCCCAAGCCATATTTAACCCCTGACACACTTTTATTTTCCACTAAGAAAAGTATTCCATTAGAAACAAACAGAACTACTGTAACTCCAGTTTTGGAGTCTCCAATCACTGATCACAGCTTCACACATTATTTAGAGCCTACATGAACAGCTTGTTTGATACAAATGCTAAAAAAGAATCACTACCAAGTGTTCAGGGAAGAGTGGAATGCACACTTAGTTTCCCTACTAGCATGAGGAGCAGCCATTTCTCCTACGTTCAGAAAACCACTGTTTCCTTGGGGTTTAGTGGACAGACAGGTGATGGAGGGAGAGATTGGATTCATTAAGAAACAGGCCTACTCACAGCTGGTGCCTGTGATCTGACCAGCAAACAATCTCAATGTTCTGTGAGAGAAGGGCGTGAGGTTGTTGTCTCTCTTCACCCTCTAGCACAACCAAAAGCATCCGAAAGGCATCACCTGATCCTCAATTCCACCTGCAGAAGAAAGCCAGCTGCAGAGGCCAGGTAAAAGGATCTGGGACGGGTAAATATGCAAAGAGGGTAAGCTGGAAGGAAAATTAGGATGCTTAGATGGATTTCTGGAAGCTGGACTCCATGTTCTGTGTCTCCACCTAGCATTGGCATGGCTGAAGAAAAAGGAGGCCTGGCAGAGAGACAGGAGTGGGACAGCACTCCAGCATGCAGGAACTGTGTGAAGGAGCACCCCTGAGGAGGCACTGAGTTTGAGATCTCTGGGTAAACAATCTTTTCTTACAGATACAGGAACTGAGTGTCTAGGCACCTCAATCCAACACCCACCTCCATTACTCCTGAATTCACCAAGAGAAATTATATTTCTTGACATTGTTACTGGAAAGGAAATGAATTAATCTGTTTCTATGACACAAAGGCAAGAGCACAGCAGCTCGTGGTTGCCTCTGATGAGTAACACTCCTTGCCTCCCTAGAGTAAAGAGGTAAAAAAAGAGGTAAAATCTTTTTGAGTGGCCTAAATTAATACTTACTAGTTTATACTAACATATATCAATAAGATGAGTTTATCCTTCCAATATGGGGTCCTCACTGGATAGATGACCAAGAAAATAAGATCCTGTTGTAAGACTTCCTGCTGTGCCAAACATTCTGTGTCATTTGGTCCCTGGGATTTCCATTAAAAATCAGGTAGTGCTAACAATGCACATGTGGCTGATACTTCTCATTTAGGATTTCACACCAGAGACAGAATGAGATTCTGTCTCAAAATTGTACCGAAGAATTAGCTGTAAATCATGTCAGGAACCTTAACCCACTGTGGTCAGATGCAGATGATGAGGTGATATGCTAACGCACAGGAGAAGTGGGACATGCAGATTAAAGTGCAATATGAGGTCCAAAAGCTAAGAAATTTTGATTATGGCACACCTTCACACCAGCTGTCCCTCAGGGGCCCTCAGACTGAGCACAAAGAATGTCTGAGTTTCCAAAGAGACAGAAAAACAGAATAGAATATAGAAATCCTGCTACCAACAGTTAAGCTTTTAAATCAAAACATTTGCACTATACACAGGGATCTTTTGGGGTTTGGTTTTCACTTCACAAACATCATGAAATATGCTAGATCTGAAAGAAGCACTGTAAATATTATGTTAGAATACAATTCACCATTGTTAGTTTCACCTTTAAGAACTAAAATCCAGAAAGTCTATTTATTGTTTGTTTCTGAGAGTCCTGGAAATCAGAGTCTTCTTGGGCTTGGCAGCGTACATATGTAGAGCAAGTCAACCCATACCACAGTCAGTAATATCCAAACAGAAAAACAGACATTAACAGCTGGCTCTGAAGAAAAACCATCCTTTTTTTTTTCTCTGAAGTCCCAAAACTATCTTACCAAGTCTCCCACTAGCAGGTGAGAGAAAATAGGAAATATGAGGGGAAAGAGAACAGCATGTGCCCAAGCAGATAGGCCTGCCCTACAAGGCAGCAGAGCTTAACAGATGCTTTGGAACAGTCTGTTTATGACTTTTAGCTTAAGTATCTGTATCCCTTTTAATTACAGAGCGTTTATCTCATCTTCCATAACAATGAATACATTTTTTCATCTCCATCAACAGCTAAGCCTTAATTCTGCTGAGAACTTAGCCTCAATATTTTAGGGCAGTGAGTTCCACAGATATGTATTATGTTAAAAAAAACCCAGCATCTTCCTCTTATTTACTATCATTATTAAGCTTTCCAGCTCTGTCCTCTGTCTGGATATTCATCCTCATCCCATAATTCATTAGTTTGTAATCCTCTGTTACATCCTATGTCATTGTCCTTCATTAAACTAAGCACTTTTCAGCATCTCCTGTTATTGAAAACTCTCTGACTCCCTAATAATTTCAGTTAACCATCTTAGGGTTTCTTTCTAATTGAGCAATGTTTCTACCATAATCTTTCCCAATCTGCTGATGAGAAGACCAGATCTTTCTTTTTAAAGGACAAGAGTTAATGTTCAGATTCAAAATAAATTTAATCAATTCTGTTTCTATCAACACCATATCTTTATGACAGCAAAGTTTCTCAGATTCAACAGACATTTTTCCATCATCCCCATCCTGCTTTTCTATTTTAGATTCAAAATATGGCTCTGAAAAGGTCAAACTTTTCGGAGCTTAATAGGAAAACCCTTGTAGTTTAAATTTGTATCTTACCTGTAGGAGAAAAGGGAGTTTTCTCACTACAGTGACATGAGTCTAATACTGGTTCCTTGTAAAGTCACCAGGAAGGCCATCTTCAAGACAGGGACTCCTTGTAAAGATGCTGACATAAGCCAAATCAACCCTTGACCATCCATGAATGTGTGGTACAAACTGCTGTCTTCATCCAGTACATGAAAAGAAGTGTATGCAGGGAAGTGTTTTTTACTTCACATACAGAGAAAATAAGATCAAGGGACCAGAAAGCTGCCAGCCAGAGGCAGGAAAGCAGCAGCATCACATCCCCGATACCCCCATGTGAGGAAACATCACAAATCAGATCTCCAAAACCATGCTTTAGAAATTAAAGACCAAAAAAAGAAAGCAGGGGCGAGGAAGTGAGAAGGGTTCTTCTTATTTAACACCTATTTTTTGCAGCGGTAAAGTACATGATCTGAGTGCTTCTCTTCCACTCCCACTTTAAATGACAGTTTAGGTTTTTACATCTCCTATATTGACGACAGATTAAAGAAAGCTAGCAAATAGCCGAAGGTTTTTGCCTATCATGAGAGATGATATCCCTTCTTCCCCTTGGATGGTGCAGCAGGATTTCATTAATACAATAACACTTCTAACTGCGTCCAACGTGTACAAGTCTCTTGAACAAAATCAGGTGGATTTTCTCTAACATCTGTTCCAAAGAGGCTGTCTTTCACCAGCAGTCTGCTGTTTTGAATTAACTGACAGCTGGTGTCTATGTATTAGCAGAACTATTAAACTTAAAAACCAACAAATTGAAAAAACCCTCATACAAATGGCTCCATGTGAAGAAAGAACCAAGAGAATGATGTAAGCATTCCATTTTGAAAGGCAGCACACATCTCTGAAACCTGCGCAGTTATGCCATGAAGACACATTTCTAAGCACATTCCTTTCACAATTGAGTGAATTCCTTCATTGCTAAAATATTCATTTTTTGGCACTTAAACACAAACAGGTGTCATTCCATGAATGGGGACATTTAAAACCACTGTGTCAGGGCTGGCAGAGACCCAGATGTCTTCAATGGGCAGCAACTCATCACCAGCCCCAGCCTCCAACCTAAGACTCACTGGAAGTGGCAGACTGAATGCCTTACTGGAGCGTCATCACCTCAGATGTGTGTGTGTGTTATCAAAAGGCTGTTTTCCAGCTGCATTTCTACGCAAAACCTGACCCCAGGCCCCAGCTTCAGGTCAAAGAGGCACAGCTTTCAGAAAGGAGTCACACCACCAAATGGATTAAGTACCTGCCCAGGGCCAGTGGCCTCACAGATGAAGCTGGCATCAGAGAGGGCTGACTTCAAGTCACAGTACCAGGTTCCCCTCTGCTGGGCCCCCAGTGTGACTCAGGGCAGAAATGCCTGGAAACAAGGGTGGGGTTTAGTCTCTACAGCCGTTCAATCGGCAGTCTACTCCTGGCCCTCCCTGACCACAGTCTATAAACTGTGACACCAAGCTTCACTGCCTAAGGATTCCCAGCACATACCTCCTTTTGTCTTTGAAGACAGACACTTCTAAATTCATAAGAAACAGTTTTTGAGTAATTCAAGGTAACTGGAACATACCTTCACTGCCATTAACAGCACTTCTCAAGTTCTGATCAAAGCACTGCAGAACAGCCACATTCCATCCTGCTGATTTGGGCTGGACTCATTTCTATGGCTTCCAACAAACTTCCACAACACCTAGCCTGAGCAAATTCCACAGACTCCTTCCTGTCTTGAAGCTCTTTAAATGTATCAAAACAATCATATCTGACCATCTGCATCTGCCCTTGCAATAAACTTATTTACCTTCACAATAAAGTTTCTAGCGCATTGTGTGGTAACACTGTGGGATGTGGTCAACTTCAACATTTAAAATAGGATGTGCCTGTAACGTAGCAGTCATGCAATTAATGCTTTTTGCTTTGCCAACAACAGAGTCAGATTTAAATCCCAAGAGGAGGCAGATATTTTAGCCACCTTACTCATCTCACAAGAACGAGGCTAAATGGTTCTCATCTATTCTGCATGAGATACAAGAAAGGGTGTAATAATGAAAACAAGGTAACCCTCTTACTATAAGCCGGCAGGTTTATGTAACGGTGCTGCTGTTCATGAGCTTTGTGATCGGTGTCAGCTCTCATTACAAGGGTGTGAGTGATTTAAAATGACAAAGGAGGAAAGGAAAGGGGAGAAAAAAGCAGTTTGACATGACCCTGCCTGTCAAGCCACAAAAAAACTATCCAGCAGTTCAATTCCCTGACTTACAGTAGGAGCTAGTTAACTTTTTACAGTATATTCATTAACAAGCTTTTGTAAAGGCAGACTTATAATATACTTTTTATACAACATAATTTTTATGACCTTATCTGCATTATGGAGGGCACATTTACACTTGGAGAGAATGCAGTGTGCTAGCTGCAATACCAAGCATTCAGAGCCTAATAAGGGGTGTAAAGAATGGATGCAAGCATGTTTGACTCTTTCCCAAAAGCCAAGCCCACATTCACTTCAGTTTTGAAAAAGTTTAATTGTACCATCAGTGTCTCTCAGAGATGTGAAAACCAAGATAGATACCCTTGATCAGCACTCAGAAACTAGGAATGTTCCAAAAATTCCTAATAGAGGCATCTGAAAGGCAAAACAAAGGCGTCTTTTGTAGGGGAAAACTATTCGTGTCATTCAATCTGCTCTGCACACTTAGGTGTGTCACAAGCATGCAGTAACTATTGTATGAAATATCAATTGGCCTTTAGAAGCTGGACTTCATAAATTCATCACAGGCAGGTATTTTCCATTTACAAATTAATTGGGATGCTGGCATTTTATTTCAGAAGCAACCAACATGATGTTTCACGCTCTGCCCTGCAGACTGGTTCAGGGGAATCTATCAAAAATACATGGCCATAAACGCTTAGCAAATGGTGTGCATCCAGATGGGTTTTTAAACAACATGAATGAAACTAAAGGCTTGCAAAATGCAATATCATGTAAGGGTAGACAGTGATAGTTTTGGTCCAAATATGCCTTGCAGGAGTCAAATTTGATGCCCACACCAACAATATGTACATGATCTTTCTCTCTTCTCTCCTAATGCCCAAGTCTAGACTAATTTTAAATCTAAACTAATTTACTGAACAGGATTTCCAGACTTCTTCCCTTCAAGAGAGCAAGCTAATAGTAAATCTACAATAATATAATCCATTGGTAATGTTTTGTTGCTTTTGTTGTTGCTTTAACTCTATAATCCCCATGTCTATAAAACAGATACATGCAGGTTTGGACGTCAATGCCCCTAAAATGAAAGATACTTTATTCCCTGGATTTTATCCAGCTGATGGGTTCTCCTCCTGTGTTATTTTTCTCATATACTAATTTCTTATGTTGCACTTGTCCCTTTCCAGCCAAACATTTGCCCAGAACTAACAGAAAATTCTCTCAAGCTGCTCAGACACTTTTCAGAAGGGTTTTATGAACTCATCATCTCATCCCATATCTGAAACACAACTTTTCTAAATTGACCATATCTCACTCCTCTCCTCCCCCACTTCTGTGCCAATGGTTTTATTACAGGCCTGTCTTGTATAGTACTTAGTGTTTCTATTCCAACAGCATGGAAGCTGTTATATTAAACATTTATCAGTAATGGGGTTACTCCCTTCTACAAGCTGAAGCAAGGTAATTTGGCAGATACGATAATGAAAAGATTCTGCTGGTTTGTCTCTTCCAGAAGAAATACAGTACTCAAAATACACAAGATTCCAACCCAAACCCGACTGCATGAACTGCACTCTGAAATCACACGTTTCTTGTATTCCAAGGACTGCTAAATTAAGTCATCTCAGTTCCCTGTGGTTTTTTCATTTAAATCAACTTGAATGTTTTCTGCCCCATACACTGAAAACAAAGTTTCAGAAACTGTAAAATGGTAAGTAAAAAAAAAGAGAAGGAAAAAATTCTTCTCACTCCAAGAGGTGTGCCACTGGAAATGAGGTTTAAAGGAAACAAAAAGCAACAAAAGCTTAATCAACAGAATCAGGACTTACGGACTTCTGAACATACAAAGGGAACAGAGCTGATTAGTTCCAAGGTGCAGTTTCTCTTTACAAGGAGTATTTTTCCAAACAGAATGATGCTTTGCACCTGCCATGTAATGAGATGCCAGGCTTATGTATTATGCTGAAAGAAAAAAAAGACTAAGAAAGTGTCTTGATCATTTCAAAGTTCAGTGCCTCCCAAAGAGTGGCTATATAGCTGTTCTATAGCACTTTTAGCTCCATTTATATGGATATCTCACTTCTGTCCCTACTTACTCCATCTGCTGTGTTTATATAGTACCTATCAAATATCAATGATATCTGAGTCTAAAAGACTACATCAATACCAAGCTGTAGGCAGGAAGCGGGGAGTGGGGAATAATGAATTCTTCCCCAAAAATTGTTCCCTAACAAATTGTTCCCAGGCACCAGAGCCTTCAAAATATCTATCACAGAACTATCTTCATGCATTTTAAGCATCCTTCATATTAAGGATACAGTTATTTTTATTTTAATATAAAGAAAAAATGCTCAGAAGCCAAATAGTCCAAAACAGATTTCTACAGGGTCCTGCATTCTCAAGCACCTAAAGAAAACCCTCAGACTACTGAAGGTTGCCCTCAGACTGCATGGCAGACTGCTACGAATCTCTGTCAACCAGATTTCCTCTCAGATTTCACAGGCTGGTCACTAGTAGCTCTTATGCATAATCTGTAAACCACATTTTTAAAGCAACCAGGGACCCTTCAAAATGAAAAAACAGATACACATTTTTGACACACATCTCTCAATACTGGGAAAACTTAAAAGCATTGTCTTCTATTACAGAAGAGAAAAGGTACGTGCTTAGGGACAGAATTCCAAATTAAGATGCCCTCAAGAGATGCTATACGCTGTTTTGAAATAAAACTTCCACCTCATAAAATGTTAATATTAGGGATTTAGACAGACATGAGGGTCAGGACAGATGTGCTGCCTAACATGTAAAAGACTCTCACTTTCCAGAAGGCCAATAAATGCCTTTCAGTAACTAAAAAGCAGTTGCAGAAGATGGTGGTACTTTGTTCACAAGTATTCATGTCGGCAGGTGAAGCAATAGAAAGAAGTTGCTCAGGGGAGAAGTTGACCTGGATATAAGTGGAAAAAAAAATTCAGTGGGAGAACAATTAAACATTGGAACAGACTCCTTAGAGAGATGTTAGAATCTCCCTTACTGGAAATATTCAAGACTCAGCTTGACAGAGGCCTGCATAACCTGAACTGGGGCCCTGCTTTCAATAGAAGGTTGGACCACGTGCTCTCCAGCACCTCCTTTCATCCTAGACTTTGCTGAGATTCTAACATTTTGTTCTAAGATCCAAAACTCAAGACTGTGAAAGACCGACACTGAACTCCTTGCAGTAGCAGTGACTTGAACTACAGTTGCATGCACTGAAAAACTGGCAAGTTGAAGTTGCTATGACACTGATGAGGAGGGGAAAAAAGAGATGTTTCTTCTCAGTAGCTAGATTTGACAAATTAGGAACATCCTCATCCTATCACTTGAGTAGCTGCAGATCATAAAGCCTGTCTGATCTGCGTGACTTAATTTGGTAGTTATCCTTTCTAATCTGTTAACTACTGTCTTCTTTAAACAGCAGAAATTTCTTCTTTAACAGAAGAAACGACACAACAAATTCCAGTCTTTCCCATCATCATGCCCTGCTTTTTTTCCTACTGGAGTGTGAATTCCATACAAGAGTGCATTTGTCAGAATGAAGGACCTTCCCCAAGGAAAGGAATGTAATTCATTTGCAAAAAGCCAGGATTAGTAATTATTTAAAGGCAATCCATCTGCCCCTAGAGATGTACTGGCTGCACAGATGAAGGGCTGGTTTAATCTCTTCAAGAGTAAATTTCTGAAAGATCCCAAATTAAACTATTTTTGTGGGAGAAGAAAGCTTGATGCTAAATGGTAGAGTTTCTTTTGGTGCTGCCACTATGTCTAATGTCAGTGGAAAGCTCTTTAAAGACACTGACCTGACAAGCTGGTACAGTTTTAGATGCATCCATCTAAACCAAAAAAAAGGCAAAATGGTGCTACATCTCATCATATACCCCAATAACTGCTTTATTGTTAGAGCTTTTAACAGTTATGGACAATCTTCTTGTGGGGCTGAGCCCCCACAGATGTTTCATTCTGCATCAGACATACATGGTGCATTATTTTCCTTGGGATTTGGAAGGAATATTAGTCATATTGTCCCTAACCTTTTTGAAATGAACTGTTCTAATGGCAAACATTAGCATATGGAAACATTTCCTTGCAGTGTTTTGTTTCCTTTACTGTGCTGTATCACAAGGAGCATAATATACGAAAAAAGCAAATATGGTTTTGATCCTTGGGTGCTAATAATGCTAAAGAGCTATTTTGATGGAACTGCTGAAAGAGCTAAAATATTTTTAACTTCCCTACTTCCAGTACTCATATGACTATAAAACACAATTAATTTTGATGATGAAGTTAAAGAATCCTAGGCACATACTTCCAAAATGTTGTACATTCCTTTCATTCTTACAGAATCTGAAGGATTTTTATACGCTGACATGATTTATCTTTTTGAGGGTAATCTGGGTAGCCATGCAGGTTGACAACAGAGTTTCTTCCCATAGCAAGTGATCATATTCTACGTTAAAGCAGCATTGTCTGCTGTAACTCCAAGGAAAAAAACTTGCTACAGTCTGAAATACCCATGATACAGTTCCTCTAGATTTAAAAAGTAATAAGCAATTCTAGTGCTCCTAACAGGATCAGATGTCCTTGAGATTTTTAAAAGTGTTATTTCAGTGTGTCAGTCCAGGTAAGTACACACGTAAGGCTGCAACAAGAGTTAAAGGGGATTAACATACAGAAAATTAGCTGAACTTTCTTTTTAAGCTCCAAAAGAAATAGGGCCACTGATAAACTTAAGTCATTTAGTGGTCAGTTCTAGTTTATCCTGGCAGCCTGTCTGTCTCCACACTTAATTTAAGAAAAAAAAAAAATTCTCCTTCTTAGCTATAAATGAAGTTGCAACATGGCAACAGTAACAGATCCTGGCAACTCTTCCTTCCCCAAATCATGTAATTTATTCTCACTCTGTATTTCTACGGAAATAAGATTTATGCATCCACACTGTGTTCAGTGAAACCTGAGGGAAGGGAGCAGGCAGGGTGCTGTACGAGTCCTGGAAACCCAAGCCAACCCTCAGCAGCATGTGTTTGGAGTATCAATAGCAGCAAGGCAGAACCATGTGCGAGGCTGACCTGGAGCCTGCATGAAGAACGGGCACACACACGACTGGGTTCCCGTTCTGTGCACTGTGCTCTTACCCTGCACAGCCCTATCACAGGGACAGAGGGGACATCCTGCAGTCTGGGCAGGGTGGAAGGTGAGGAAGGGAGAGGTCTGTAATGAGCTCAACCATCCAAAAGAAAATCAGAACTCATTCACTCTGCTCTTGGCAGAATTTTAAACAGTAACAGAACTGGAGCTGGGCAGCTGCACCTTCAGCTCTAACAGTGTGTGGAGTAGCCTCAAGCACACCTCACAACAGCAGCAGGAAGTGAATTTCTGCACAGCGTACTCTGCCCTTCAAGCCCCACGGCCTGGGCAAGGAGTTTAAAGTGGCCCTGCACAGTGGCAGGAGCAAGGCCGAGTGCCCTGCTCAAAAGGGCTTCTAGGACCACAGCTGCCATTTTCAGCACCACGGATTGGCCTCTCTTTTCAATACTTCTCTCCCCAGTCTGGTTTAGGATATATGCTCCAGATAGCATACATTCTCCTGATTTAACAGTTCTCCAAGTTTAATCTCATTTTATTTTCTCTTTATGTGTCTAAACCCATCGCCCCCTTATTTTTCTGCTCTGAGGCTCACAATTCCCAGTTTGTTTTCAAAGCTCATTAAGAGATTTTTCTCTCTCCCTCTGTCATATCATTAACAGAAATGTTACACAACTCCAGTCTAACTCCCAACCTACATAACCATTGCACTACTGCTGATAATCAGCTCCTGTTTATCTTTCACCCAACTTTTTCTTCCTACCCAAGCAAATTTCAATTAATCTTCATGTTAGAAAGTAAACATATACCTACTTCCCTCTTGATTCCCTAAAATCATTAATTTTGCAATTCTATCAAAAAAAGCAATTACACTGTCTGGCAAGATTTATTCTTTATGAACTCATGTTGTTATTGCTTACAATTCTGTCACCCTGCAGACTCTGAGTTTGCATCCTCTTTTAATATCAGGCCCATTATTTTACCAGTGGTTATACTTTCGGGACAGTAATTGCTAAGAAAAACCTTGGCTTTCTTTTGAAGGTCAACATTATAGTTTCCAGTCTTCACTCATACTGACACTTCATTTTAGCTACCATCTCACAAAAACAATAATCACACAATAGTGGCACAGCAAAAAGGCTCACCAAACACAAACTACTTAAAATGAGGGGTAAGAAAGAGAGAAAAATCAACCTTTTGTTCACATACTCCCTTCATCACTCTTTAAAAGAAATTTTAACAGTCAGCCTTCTGCTACAAGACAACACTTAGGGATACTGTTTGGACTTTCAGAATGATGCAGGGTAAAAGGGACCTAGTCCAACCCCATGGTCAAAGCAGGGCAAGCTTCAAAGCTGTATCATATTACTTAAGACCTTGTTCAGCAGAATTTGGAGAACTTCCAAGGTTGGTGATTCCACAGCTTCCTAGAGCAGCCTCTTCTCACAGCAGCACTCCCAGGAAAAACTTTTTTCCTCACCTCCATGTGGGACTTACTAAGGCACCAATCGTGGCCACTGCCTCTTGTCCTTCCTGTGCATTTCTGAGAAGAACCTGACTACCTGTCTTCCCTACCACACTCCCTAAGTAAAGTAAGGCTATGTAAATCAGCCTGTTCTTCAGGCTAAATAAGTCCAGCTACCTACATCTTGTAAAAAGTATGTGCTCCAGACCCTTCAGAATCTCCTTGTGGCCCTTCACTTCATTTGCTTGTCAGCATCTCCCTGGTACTGGGAAGACCAGCACTGGGCACAGCCCAGCATGGCCTCATGAGCACTGAGCATCAGGAAACAGAAATAATCCCTTCCTCATTGCTATTGTAAGGCATCTGACTGCATTTTCTCAATCTCAATTTTTCAGGTTTTCTCATAGTGGTAACTTTTAGTATTGACAGTCCTTGCAGTCTATGCAGAGGATTTCTAATTGCACTGAAAATCCAGCCTTTGAATTGATGCAGTCAGTGAAGCCGGTGTTTAATAAACCAAATTATAAAACTTGCACTTGATCTCTACAATCCTGTGTATGCTTTTAACCATCAACCTGTGTATGTTTTCTGCCATCAACCAAGCAACAACTGAGCAGGGTGAAAAGCAGCTTGATAAAGTGAGTAACACACGGAGGGGAAGACATTTGACCGAAGTCTCATATTTGTACTCTAGTGTTAGAGAAACAAAGACAGGGGAGTTGCAGACAGGATCATCAGCATCCAGTGAGGAAAAGCTGACTTGCAAGTCTCAAAGGTGGAAATAGCTACCAAGCAGAGTGACAGAGAGAAGGGCTGCAGCAAACAGGCCAGGTAAGATAAGACAGACAGGAATTCAGATCTGGAATTTCCCAGAAATGCAAATACCTCCAACAGGACAAAACCCAATGGTGTAAGGTGCAAACACTATTGTTATGCCTGAGGGAAAGCAGCACAAGAGGGAGAAAAAGGCAGGGCAGACAGCAGCACGCAGCTGTAGCAGTTCAGTCCATTCAGAAGGTTCATATTTTACTAAGCCAGGAAGTGGTAAAAACACACAAAACTGGAAGATCTTCTCATATGTATCCTCAAAGCTCAGCAAGATCAAGCTTTACCTTGGCTGAACTTTTAAACACTTTCTGTGCTGCTGTTCGTATTAGATTGGGAAAGAGATTTCTCAACACTGGACATATCACAGGGAACATAGAAGCTAGAGCAGAGAAATGAGTGAAGATGGTCTGTTTTTTCACATGCACACTCTGTCACAAACCAAGAAAAACCAAGGTTAATGCTCTCCTGGTCCACGACACAGACCAACAGCTCCAGTGGCAACAAAAAATAATAAATAAAGGAGCAATGCAGGCCAGGAGACCATAAAGAGACATATGCATTGTACAGATCTTTTGCTTTTCAGTTTCAGTTCAGGGATTTGTCTTAAGATGTATCTATCAGCCTCCGCTTTGCATTCTCCTTTAATAGCGATGTCCTGATGAACACAGAATAGTTCTGTTATAGTTTAGGAGTAACACAGACTAATTTTACTCTCAGGATATTTATTGCATTCATCTAGTGGCTTAATAGAGAAGCTGAAAAAACAAACAGTAAGAAAATAGGATGGCTTAAAAAAAATCTCTTTGCAAACATCTGAGGGCTATTATGAAACAAAGGTCTATATGCTACGCCTATTACAAGTTAAAGAAGTTCCCTCTCTTGCAAGAGGCCAGCTGTTTGGAGCAGTGTCTTGGGAAGCCAGGGAGAATACCGGTTCCGGCTCCAGGAGAAACAGAAATACAGGATCTGACAGTTGAGAAGGGAGTTCTTTGAGACCAAGAAGCAAACAAAGTGGTATCTAGCTCTGTGACTATCTCATTAAAAAAAGTATAACCTAATGTAACTTTGATTTTCTTCATCTTCTGGTACTTTCAAAGTTCCTGGAAAAGGAAAAAGGGCTCAGGCACTAAGGGACATCTGCAAATACTTCAAAAATATTTCCAGCATGGTTTCACAGTACAAGAAGTGCATTTCTATGGTCAGTGAGACGCTGAGTTTCTATTTTGGAAAAATTCTGCAAGGAACATTTCTGTGCCAAACTTCACGTGGTGTGTCATCCACTGTTTTACATTCCAGCTTCACAGTTCAAGATCACCAGGTGAGTCACAATGTAAGTGGACAACACAAAACCCACTAGAAGTTATTTTTGGATAAATACACTTTTATCACTTTTCAGCATTTGTGACAGCATTCTGCACGGTCAGCAGAACCAGCTGTGAACTTCTCTGCAGCCTGCATTCATAATTAGATTAGCCAAGCCATTTTATTAGGATGGAGTTCAGCCATCCATCCTAGAGTTCAGGCATACTGTGTCCTGAAAAAGTTTAGTGGGGACCAAGGGTCTTATTCAACAGCAAGATGTCAGAGATGGAGAAAGGCCAATGAGAAGTGCCAAAAGAAGCTTAAGACACATAGGTGCAAGCCTAGTCTCAATTGCTAGCACTGGCAAACTTCTAAGAATATTGTGTTAATACTCATCTGCGTAAAGGATACCAAATTATTTGTGAACTTCTTTGTTCTCAAATGTCCAACACCAAAAAAAAACGCCAAACCAACCCCATTTTCACCCCTCCTCCCATCATTAATATTTAAATCTCAGATTTCCAACTATTCAGCTAGAAAGAGTAACTAGAACTTGCTAAGAGCTGCCAAATCTGATAGCCCCATTAAGGGGCATTAAGGCAATACAGGTTCATGTCCCCACATCCAGCCAGTAGCAAGGCCATGCACATGTTCCAAATGCACATACACACATTCATAGAATATCACAGAATCACAGAATTGTTGAGGTTGAAAAAGACCTTGAAGATCATCGAGTCCAACTATTAACCTGCCACTGCCAAGTCCACCACTAAACCATGTCCCTAAGTGCCACATCCATATATCTTTTAATTACCTCCAGGGATGGTGACTCAACCACTTTCCTGGGGAGCCTGTTCCCATGCTCAACAACCCTTTCAAGGAAGAAATTTTTCCTAAAATCCAATCTAAACCCCCCCAAGCGCAACTTCACACAGATACAGACGGTAGGCTTGATTCTGTGCTACTCGCTGGCTGATCAGGAAGAAAGCTCATTAGAGTGAAATATGTACTGTTTGCACACGTACACAACACGGATCCCTCCAACTGCTGGCCTTAGATGCTTGGTCTGTCCGGTATCACTGCCCTGGTCTCCACTGTTGCTGACACAGGTGATAACCCATGAGGCCTGCAAAACCCCTCCAGTGGCTTGTGCTGTGATCCCTGGCCATGGCTTTACTTGCTGGCACTTAGACTCAGTATATCCACAGGGAAAAGTGAGCACCGCACCCATAGAAACAGTCAGAAATAGAAGTCGGTAAGAACACGAGATGAACTGCAGTGATTAGACACAAGGAATGGCCAGGGAATGGAATGGAATGGAATGGAATGGAATAGAATAGAATAGAATAGAATAGAATAGAATAGAATAGAATAGAATAGAATAGAATAGAATAGAATAGAATAGAATAGAATAGAATAGAATAGAATAGAATAGAATAGAATAGAATAGAATAGAATAGAATAGAATAGAATAGAATAGAATAGAATAGAATAGAATAGAATAGAATAGAATAGAATAGAATAGAATAGAATAGAATAGAATAGAATAGAATAGAATAGAATAGAATAGAATAGAATAGAATAGAATAGAATAGAATAGAATAGAATAGAATAGAATAGAATAGAATAGAATAGAATAGAATAGAATAGAATAGAATAGAATAGAATAGAATAGAATAGAATAGAATAGAATAGAATAGAATAGAATAGAATAGAATAGAATAGAATAGAATAGAATAGAATAGAATAGAATAGAATAGAATAGAATAGAATAGAATAGAATAGAATAGAATAGAATAGAATAGAATAGAATAGAATAGAATAGAATAGAATAGAATAGAATAGAATAGAATAGAATAGAATAGAATAGAATAGAATAGAATAGAATAGAATAGAATAGAATAGAATAGAATAGAATAGAATAGAATAGAATAGAATAGTTCAGTCAGAAGGGCTCCCAGCACTCTGGGTGAGGCCGCACCAATGCTGAGCACAGTAGGATGATCCCCCCTTCTGGCCGGCTGTGCTGCCGTGTTTGATGCCCCCCAGGACACGGCTTTTGCCCTCTGGGCTGCCCGGGCACACCCTGCTGACTCTCACTGAGCTGCTGCCCACCAGCACCCCCAGGGCCCTCCCTGCAGGGCGCTCTCCAGACATTCCTCTCCCAGTTTGTACTTGTGCCTGCAGTTACTCCATCCCAGGTGCAGGATCTGGCATTTGTTCCTGAGAAACTTCATGCCAGGGATGATTGCAATTGAACTGACTGGCCTCTCATGTTGACCCATCTTGACAGGTTTTACACCAGACCATAGGCTGACCCCTCTCCTGTGACAGTCTAGGGAGAAGTCAGGTCAGGGTGTTCCCTTTGCAGTACTTTGACTTGGTCAGACTCTCTCACCTTCTGTGCCTTTATGTTTATGACCCTTTTATCACATAACCTAAGAGTATCGTCTGAAATTTGGCGTGAATGAATTCAAGGGTGCACTGTGCTTAACCATTGCACTTATTTCTCCCACAGAAGCAATCAAGGGAAACAGGGGCAGGGCATACAAGTTATCATGAACATCCTGCGACCGGATAAAAACAATTTAGGTCTTTTGTTAAACACAGACTTTAAAATTTAAAACTCACTCATAAAAATTCATATCCTGCCCTACACCGAAGTTATGGTGTGTGTATATATATACACACGTATATTACATATAAATGAATAACATTAGATATGAATGAAAGTATTTTGCTGTCTGCTGCCAGCAGGGACACTAAAGAAATAAATGTACAACCCCAGAGTTACTTTTTCCAGTGATTTGTTCCTAATGAGATATATTTTGGAACTATGTACTCTTCAGAGAGGCACTGCATTATCAACACACTTTCCCATGCTTTTAGAAAGACTTGATACAAAGTTTCAAAGACCAAGTCAAATCAAGTTTTCAATTCCTCCCTGCCTTTTGGGTTTTTCTTTGTTTGGTGATGGGGGTTGCACTTCATATGATCACAGAATGGTTTGGGTTGGAACGGACATTAAAGATCATCTGGTTTCACCCCCCTGCCACGAGCAGAGACACCTTGCACAAGACCAGGTTGCTTAAAGCCCCATCCAACCTGTCCTTGAACAATTCCAGAGATGGGGCATCCATGGCTTCTCTGGGCAACCTGTGCCAGTGCCTCACCATCCTCACAGTAAAGAATTTCTTCTTTATATCTAATCTAAACCTGCCCTCTTGTAGTACCTTGGAAAAGAGAGAGAGAGAGGGGGAAGTGGCCTCCTACATATTAAGAACAACATGAAAGAGAATTGGGTTTGTCCTGCAAGAGAAAAGGCCTAAGGCAAAGAAGAACCACTTTGGAGATCAGAGACAAATGCTATGAACTGCAGAGCAGAGCAACTGGAGGAGACTTAGCACAGGGAGGTACATTCAAGAACAAGAAATACTGGGACTGAGTGGAGTGTGGATTGTGGGTGGAGGATGAGTATTTCTCAACATAATCAGGGTAGACTGGAGAAAACTCTAGAATCTTATTTTAAGATACCACTCTGTACCAGCTTTCAAGCAAGGAGAACCCACACACCAAGTCTGTGGAGAACAAGGTGTCTCTGTCCTGTCCTGTCCATAGCTATTTATTCAACATCTTATGCCTGCAGTGTCTTTCTAGGTTGCGGGGTTTTAGCAACTTAAAGCCACTGCAAATCCAAAGTCCTGAGTTCCTCTGGTCTCCTCACTTTCCCCACAGCATCCCACCCTTCCCAGGTGCTGATATTTGTATCTATTCAATGAGACCCTTCAAGAAGCTGAGTTGACCACAAACCATCCCTGTGAAAAAAAGCACCAGGGCAGCTCCAGAAGGTACTAGCACACAGAGGAAAGCATGTTCAGAGAAAAAGGAGAACAAGGCTGGATCACAGCAATCCCAATTTGAGGTAAGTTTCAAAAGCTGTGCAACCACAACCTAAATGTGTCCATTCTGGAAGATGCACCTCCTGGATGTTTTTGTGAAACAGGACACTGCCTATTATCCCACTTCATGGGCAGCAAAGAGATGTCAAGTAAATTGCCAGAGCTCTCACAGGAAACTTTTGGCAGGAGCGGGAAGCTGAATTTAGGTTTGTCATGATTCAAGGAGAGCCTCCTCGAACAACTGGATCCTGTCACTTGAAGCTGTCTCTGCAGCAAAGAGCTGGAATGCTAAGAGACAAAGGAAGTGCTATTTTAAAGATTGGAAGCAGACACCCATAGGAGAAAAGTGACTTTCCCAAAGTCAGTTGTAGCTGTTGACAGAACCACAGGCAAAAATTAATTCAGAACTACAGAAATTTGTGTTTACAAGGCAGTCTTCGCCTAATATTATAGAATCCTGAAATCGAGAGTAACCTTTTATCAAAAAATTAACCCTTTAAGTTCCTTTTCTTTCTTTTTTTTTTTTATGAGGAAGAAAACAACAGTTCAACAGGCAGCTGATGATTATTAGAACACATTCTGAGCAGTATTTCAGTTTTGCTGCTCAGGCCTTGAGAAGGCATCTTAGGGCAAAATCAGAAGCTGAGTAATTTCCTATTAAGGGCACAGAGCAGAATAAAGTGACTATAAGTGCTTGTGCATTAAGTCACTCTCATAACAAATTTGGGGTTTTTCCATATCTGTAACTACTAAGAAAAAGATGGGTTCTGTTATTTAGTTTAAATAAAAATAATAGTACAGTGAACTTATCTCACAACCAACAGACACTCTGAACTTCCTCCTCTTAGAACCCTAACAGCTCTCGCATTCTCCCCGTCACCTTTCTCAGCTCCTGATGATTCTCATGCTGCTCCATCTATGGTAGTGGAGACAGTGCTTCACCAGAGGCCTTAGATGCTAAAGGGTATAAGGAAGCAGGTTATGCAAAAAGTATCTATTTCCAGCACAGGAATGTGGCCTGTAACTATCCCATGACAGGGAGCTCAGCTCAAATAGAAAGTGTAAGCCCAAGCATATCACAGCACCAGGAGCTCTGCATCCTGAGATAGCAGTGGGAAACCGGGGCAGTGGGGGTGGGGAGGAAGGGGACAGAATGAACAAGCACTTTAGTCTAAAACAGGAAAGGAAACACAAGGCAGGTTCTGAAATTTTATAAGGGAGTCTGGAAGGTACCTCACAGCCTTAGACTGAAAGACACAGCATATAAAATATCAGAAAAAAAGGTCACAAAGAAAACTAACTTTAAATAGATAGCTACAGTGGAGAATGTCCGTTAATTCTTCAAGATGGAAGAGGAAGTGGCATTAAAGCTCCTGTTTTAGCCTCAGATTCTTAAGAGATCTCAGAGCTGAACAGCCTTACTTTCAGTATGCAAAGGCAATCAGCACTCTACAACTCTTTCACAAAGAGAACTTATCTCAATATACACTGACAGGAATTACAGATGTTGAGGTGATCACATTTTTAAAAATACATTCCTATATGTAGCCCTCCTGCAAAACTAAAATGAAGCAAAACAAACCTTGCATAGTCAAGTGCATAACTATTTTGAAGGTCACATCCTTGAATGAGTTATGACCATTCAGGCTATACATACATCATAGGAACACTGATATATCTTCATCCCCGTTCTCCCACTCTACTGACAACAGAATTGCAGCTTTCTATTTCCATTTACAGAAAATGAGAATCATGCTGCCTATGCTGTAAGGACCTGTTGTTCTCATCATTTGATATGATCTTTCACATTTGAAGCCTAGAGAGCTCAGCTCTGATCAGAACAGGGTGTTAGAACTGTTGCCTTTTCCTGGGCTTAGAATTAAAAGCCAAACACGGCTAGAGGGGAAAAAAGGGTTTTACCTCGGTATTTATTTAAGGATCCTCAGGTGCACCACATCCAGGTAGAATGCACTGAAATGCACCCCAAAATGCACACCAAAAATGCACACACACGATGATTGGTGTATACAGTTACAGACCTTGCACATTAGCACATCTATCAAAGTTCCCCCAGTGAGAGGCTCAAGAGAAGCCCCCGTCCTGAGGAACCTTCCCCCTGGATGGGCCTATCTTGGTTTACAGAATGTGTTCTGGAGAGGACCTTGGTGTCTGGGGCTTACTGACCCCCAACTGCGAGGCTTCCAAGATGTTTGGTCTCTTGGCTTAGGGGAACTTTGGGTCTAAGCTAGTTATCAGACTTAGGACATTACAAGTATGTGGGCTAAAAGCACTAAGGATACATAAAAGCTGTATAAAAGGGTATATGAAAGGGTATATAAGAGGGGTATATAAAAAAGCAAAAAGTCATCATGGCATCAGAACATTAATGAATAACTTTCACTTTCTCCATATACTCTTGCTCATCTGAGTGAACGCCACCATGAAAAATGGGAAGTATTTAAGGAAATAATTCACAGTTAGAGATTGCTTCCTTTGTGGAAGCACCTAATCATGTAACACTTGAGGATAGAGGTCCTGCAAGGGAGAAGGCCAAGAACAATGCCCTAAATGTCAAGCCAGTCAACTCCTGTCCTTGAAATCCAACATGATCCTCGCATTTACCAGTTTTTTTCCAATGCATAGCAAAATTCCTCACATAGTCATGTTCCTACTAATCACATTCCTTGGATCTTAGTTGTTTTTCTTCAGACCAACGTTGCTCTGCAGGCAGAATGGCCATGCACTTAAAATTACAATGGGACCTGCACCATGAACATAGGCTGTTATTTAACAAAAAGTGTCTTGAAAAAATACAGGGTCTAAAACTTGGCAGGCAGAAATGAAAAGCTTTCTGAACTTCGCTGTGTCCAACTCCCATGCATTATAATGGAGAAATGGCAACCCTTCACTTTCCCTCAACCAAGTGCTCTGAAAAATTAAGTCCTAAAATTTTATGAAGCACTCCAATATCATCATAGTAATGTCACAGCAGGCTGTCTTCAGAGCAGAGTTTAAACAGCACACATTAATTACAACTTAACAATGAGGAAAAAGCAAAATAGGTGCTCCTTGGCTGTATGGTGCAGCACACTCCCCTTGAAGCCAATGGGATGGATAGCATGTTAGGGAACTGAAAAAGTGGCTTCACACTGAATCCACATCAGGCAATTGACCAGTCATGCACCTTAATCCCGTTATTCCCTTAATTTTCACAGAATCAGAGTCACAGCCAAGTAAGGCTCAACCACTCATTTAGTACACCCATCCCTCCAAAAGCAGTATCAACATATACAGACATCTGCTCAGCAGGAAGCTGTATCCCAGTTCCAGCTCTGCCAGATGCTTCGTGCCAGTCACAGCTGGGAAACAGTAGAGATGACCTGTAACTGCTTCCCAAGAGACCAGCAGAGGGAAAATAAAAGAATACCTCTCCTAGTTCTGTGGGAAACATTTCATGTCTGCCAGACCTCACAATAATTGCAGAAATACCTACTCACTGTCCAGGGCTGTGCTCTCCATCTAGGTAGCTTGCACAATACATGTTCCTAAAAGCCTCCATGGCTGGAGGCTCTGCACCTTTCTCAGGCAACCTGTGCCAAGGCTTCCCTGGTGTCACAGCAGCCACCGCAAGCTCCCCTTGCTTTAGCTTCTTGTCAGTGCTAAACTTTGGCAGCCTCAGCATTACTCTTTCTTTCCTACTTAGTATGTAAACCCAGTATAGTTTATTCTTATTACTGTCTTTGCTTTTAACACCTTGTTATGTGAAAACAGAATTGTAGTGTTCGTACAAAGTCTATTTGTAATCCATTACAGTCCTTTCTGAAACACACGCAGTTATTTTTGGGCCACATAAGTCCAAAGGAATTCAGTCTCCTGGGTCTCTTTCTGCATCAGCACCTCTGCTGACACTGCAAATAGGTACTAGACAGCAAAACTGCATTTCTCCTCCATGGTGAGTCTCTACTCTCTAAGTCCAGGCTGGGAGCTCATTTCTCACAGCCCACCAGAAAGTTATCAGCTGGCAACAGCTTTCAGACCTCATCACCTGGGCTGGGTGCAAACAGTGATAGGGACATGGAGAAACTATTATAGATTATTACGTACATGTCATCTGTCCTCCTGGAATTTTTTCCCTTGAACACCGTGGAAGGATGGGTTTAAGGGGAAGGTCAAAAGGCAAGGTGCAGTGCTCTACAGCTTGAAGGATTTAAGAGCAATTCAGAGAACTATCTTTAAGGTGCTGTGTGTGGAATCTTCTCTTGGGCAGGGGTGACTCAAAGAGGCTCTTTCAACCACCAAGATTTATCACTGCTCATAATCAGAATTACTTCCACATCTATTTTATCACAGCAGATTCTTACTTGAGTACATGGCCAACAAGATCACATGGGACACAGCTGAAGCAAGCTTTAAACACAACAATCTTACCACAATATATATTAAAATAGAAAGTTGGTTTATCCCATAGGACCTCATCTAAATGCTCACCAGACTGCTTGCATGAGCAAGGGGTGGGAAGAGAGGGAAGAGAGGGAGAGAGAGATTCCCTGATGGAGAGACCACCCATCCAGTACTCCCTTTCACAGCTGCTCTTGTGCAGAGGTTCCTAAGGTTTATTTCATGATGACAAAGTTTTGGGTTTATTTCAATTTTTTTTCTTCCAGAAGACAGATAGATTATATTTATGTTTTTAGCTACAGCTTCTTACAAAATGATGTAATAAAAATCTCCCCAACCGTCATTTATATCATGTAACAATGAAAATTAAGTTCCACATTCAGAAATTGTACCAACTGTTGCTGAAAAAACCCCACATTGACTCCAAGGATGGGATATCATGTCAATTGTAACTGAGATGGATCAAAGCTGCTCGTCTTTTATGGTCTTCATTTGCAAAGACCGAACATAACCGGATTACTGGTAATGCAGTACGGCTCAGTGTAGAAGGATGTTAATTTTCTTTGCCTGGAACAGGCTCTTAGCTTTTTTTATGTAATTACACCAAAGAGCAAGTCAACTCTAGGGCTAAAAGGGAGCGAATGGGAGGAGAAAAACAGGAATAAACCTTCAGTGGGACTTGAACTTGGGAAAACAATCCCAGCATTTTCAGAATGAGCAACACCACTTTCACCTCCTCTGATGAAAGTTCACACTCTTCAGCTCTATGAAAGCATTTGAAACAGGAGGGACGAAGGGAATCACAGCAGGATTGAGAGGGAATGTGCATTGCCTCTGATGAATGGCACAATGCCCAGGCAGCTGCTGCACAAATGCCAAAAGTGGGACCTTTGTTGCTTCAGCTGGATCCCTCTTGAAGTTTTGAATTACAGGCAGATACCTCACGTTATGGGATTCTGCTGCAGCACGGCAAC
This sequence comes from Rhagologus leucostigma, assembly GCA_013397725.1. Classification (NCBI taxonomy): domain Eukaryota; kingdom Metazoa; phylum Chordata; class Aves; order Passeriformes; genus Rhagologus; species Rhagologus leucostigma. The sequence goes on from VZTD01003056.1 coordinate 340,262, forward strand.
GCAGAGACTGCTTGCTACACGTGTCTTTTCCATTCTGAAACTGAAACCCTAATGGGAAACCAGCCTCTCCAAAAGCCTCACAAAGCAGCTAAAAAGTGTATTTCAGCGCTTTTACACCAGACCTTGCAGGAATTAACATTATCCTGAATCTTTGTTCATCTTTCAAATGCAAAAAGCTGAATGTAGACAGTCACATTTTAAAATCAAAACCTGAAAAAGCAAAGGTGTGCACAGTAACAGAAGGAAAATGAATTCTTTAAAATTCTGTGAACAACCTGGCAGGTGGTTGCTGCATTTTCAATAACAGCCATGTCATTTTCCAAATAGTAGGTAAAAGAATGAATCATAGAATTACAGACTATCTCAAGTTGGAAGGGACCCATAAGGATGATCAAGTCCAACTCCCTGCCCCTCATAGGACTGCCTAAAACTAGACCATATGACTAAGAGCCTTGGCCAGATGCTCCTTAACTCTAACAGGTCTGATGCTGTGACCACTTCCCTGGGGAGCCTGTTCCTGTGACTGACCACCTCCTCAGAGAAGAACCTGTTCAGAATGCCCAAGCTGAACTTCCTCTGATGTAGCTTCATTTCATTTCATTTCATTTCATTTCATTTCATTTCATTTTTTCCTGTCACTGGTGACCAGAGAGACCAGGATTGTCCCATACCAGGTGGAGAATGTAGCATTTTCCCTTGCTAAATTTCATGTCCAGCTCTCCAAGCTATCCAGATCTCTCTGTAAGGCTTCTCTGCCCTTGAAAGTGCCCACAGCTCCTCCTCATCAGCAAACTTCCTTAAGGTGCATTTGATTCCAGTGTCCAGATAATTTATGAAGTCATTAAAGAGCCCTGGCCCTAAAGCTGAGTCAAGGGGAACTCTACTGGTGACTGACTGCCAGGCTGATGTAACCCCATTTACTATAACCCCTTGAGCCGCACCTGACAGCCCTTTGCTCACTCCATGTCCTATGAACTTGTCTAGGTGTGTGCTGGACAGTTTATCCAGAACGACACTGTGAGAGACAGAGTCTAAAGTTTTCATAAAATTAAAAAAAAAAAAAAAAGGCTTCCTTTGGTCAACTAGATGGGAGACCTTGTCATAAAAGGAAGTTAAATTGGTTAAGCAGCACTTTCCCCATGTGAACCCATGCTGGTTTATGAACAATGACTGCCTTGTGTCTCAGTGCTTTAAGTAAATCAGATATATATGCATGTTTAAGGTATATTTTCACCTCAAATGAAATTACTAAAAATTCCAAGTTATGACAACTTCTAAGATCTAAAAATTGCTCAGCCATTAAAATACTTTTAATTAGAGAGACATATTCAAGTATGCCAGGTTTGCTGTTAAATAAAGTGTAGAATAGAACTGGGTGATGTCACCTTTGACAGCAGCAGTATTTTCTGAGAAGCTACTGTTCTCACTGCAGCTTAAACAACTAGTTCTGTTTCATCACCACCTGTGCTGGTCTTGGCTGGGGTACATTTAATTTTCTTCACAGTAGCTGGTGTGGGGCTGGTATGGGATTTGTGCTGGAAACAGCGCTGATAACACAGAGTTTTTTGTTGGGTTTTTTTTAAATGCTAAGTAGTGCTTGCACAGCATTAAGGCTCTTTCTGCTCCTCACCCCACCCCACCAGTGAGGAGGCTGTGGGTGCACAAGAAGTTGGGAGGGGACACAGCCAGGACAGCTGACCCCAACTGACCCAAGGGATCTCCCAGACCATATGGTGTCCTGCTTAGTATGTAGAGCTCAGTAAAGAAGAAGGAAGGGGGGAATATTCAGAGTGATGGCATTTGTCTTCCCAGGTCACTGTTACCTGTGCTGGAGCCTCAATGTCCTGGGGATGGCTGAAGACTTGCCTGCCCTTGGGAAGTGGTGAATGATTCCTTGTTTTGCTTTGCTTGAGTACTCAGATTTTGCTTTCCCTATTAAACTGTCTTCATCTCAACCCATGAGTTTTCTCTCTTTTACACTTCCCATTCTCTCCACCATCCCACGGGGAGCAAGCAGCTGCGTGGGACTTAGTTGATGGTTGGGGCTAAACCCCAACACAACCTCACATGAAGTTGTAGACTAACAGGGAAAAAAAAAAAAAAAGAAAAAAGAAAAAATAGCTTGGTTACTTCCTAACTAAAAATACCCCAAATCTTGAAAAACAGTGATAAGTTCCATTTTTATACTTCAACACAGTGACTAACAAATAAACTTTGACATATAATAGATTCTTTGCCCTAAAGCTAATTTTAAATGCAAAGCATGTTTTTAGAAACATTATTCTTTAAGCCTCCAGCACAATTAATGTAGCCTTATATAACCATAAACCAAATTTTTACAGTTTTAACTCATTTCCAGATTTCAAACCACATCTGATTTTACATAATCCTAAATTAAATATTACACCACATAATAAGTAGTTTTTCGAGGTTTTAACATAATGCAAAACACATAGAAATTGAAATTCTTAATCAGTGGACCATTCATTATATAATGAGAAGCAGTAAAACCATTTCCTTATTTCCCACTCTCCCAGCCAAAACTAGCACCAAAGCTAACAGCAAATCTATTTTTCCCCAGAGAATAACAACTAAATTAACGATAGGGAAAAAAATATTAATCCAAATAAGTTCCATTTTATTTAACCTATCATAAAATTGGGAATTTAAAACTGCACTACAAAAAAAAAGCATTTTTCTCAACAGGTTTTAGACTTTTGGATGTGTTTAACATAGTAGAATGATAAAGTTTGCTTTTCACTGTATTCTGAAAATAGGCAGTTCTGCTATGGACTTGTGGTTCTTCTATCCTTAAAAATTCTCAATGAATTCAGAAAGTGCTTGAATTACATTAAGGAAAAAAAAATAGGGATCTTCAAGTAATAATTTACACCAAAATTAATTTGAAAGCTGTGATGCCACAACTCTCCAACTACTGAAAAAATCTTTTGATGTTTAGCCAGATCTGAGTTTCTATTGTTATAAATGGCAAAAACATGGAAATAATCTTCCAGGCTTTCTTTAAGCAACACAGATGGGAGAAAAAAAAGTGACGCTGCTCATTCTTCCTTCTTTAGAGGTCACCCTACTATAGGTCACTCTCTTGCAACTGTCAACCTTTTTGCAGTTCTTTCACTTGTTTTATCAGAGCTGAAATTAAATTTATCTTAGAAAAATCCAGCACAGTTCCACAAAAGCCTTTAAGTCCACACACCTCACTTAAATCACCTAAAGACCATATATTTCACAGTAGGTATTGCTGACCAGCAATTTTCTGGAAGGCCGGGAAAACAGAGCACCAGTATATCAGTTTATATCAACACCACTCTGTTCTGGCAGATAAATACTTTAGGTGTACTTTTAAAAAAGACGACTGGAGTGCTCAGAATTGGAAATACGATAAATAAAACTGGAGGATTGATGTGAAGCAAAAAAACTATAAAAATTGTTAAGATACACCTATCACAACTTAAACTAGAAAGGTCACCTCAAATATTAAATGTCTGAGCTCTTATCAAAAATTTCTAGCACGACTGGGACTTGGATTGTCAGTGTTATGCTGACCTGGAAAGAACTGCCAGCAAATACCATCAGCTATTTATCTATTATTCCTCTCCCATTACACTTTTTTCCATTTCCCATTTCAATGTTGATGGTGAGTGAGAAACAGCTGAAGGGGCAACTGCTTGTGATGTACTGCAGGCTTGTCCTGTTAACACTGCATTTGCTCTCAGGGTCCTTATGGAAGGGAGTTGTACAGGGGGTCAAGAAATGGTACAACAAAACATCTGTACCATCCATCCTTCCCTCCACTTCCTCCTCTCCAGCTCCATTGCTTCCACTTGGGACACCAAACCCAGCCTCATACCAAAGTGCCACACAGCTATAGGCTACTAATAGGTAAGTAATGAGGATTAGGACCTGGCGAGCCACGGCACTGCACAAGGAAGGACTGCTGGGTGATGGCTGCTGCTTCTGTTTGACACAGGCTGAACACATTTGGGCTTCAAATGGGCCATCTCTCAGCATCGTTTCTTTGTCCTGTCACTGACTGTCCAAGCTCCTTGATTCAGTTACCTCTTCAGGCTGTTCTTCACAGCAGATGTAACTTGGTGGGGAATTTTTTTTTTCCTTCGGGTCTTCTTCATAGACTACTCAAATTTTTCATCTGGTAGGTTACATAAGGAAAACCAAGTACTTTGCTGGAAAAGCCAACCTGTTTGTAAGGGTGAGGACAACAGAACTGACTGTTTCTGTGCCAAGTCAAGTTCTTCCCTCCCCTGTAGGCCTCACAAACCCCATGCCTCAGTGGACAGACAAGCTCTCCTACAGTCAACCAGAAGATAATCTGGATTCCTACAGCACAAACAATGCCCACACATGCACAGGAAGCTGGTTTCCAAACAGGACATGGTCAAGCAGGCAGTCTTGGGTTCAGCTTGATGGCGTAGCTGCTCACACCCGACTGCAAACCATCAGGTGTACCACTATGGTACCGTGTGTATACACAAGACCTAGTAATTTTCTACTTCTCAGCATCTTTGTGCCAGAAGTAATGATATCCCCACCCCCACTCACAGACAATGATTATAAATAATTATAGCAGGTTTAGCAGTGAGTCAGTTCAGATATAACTGCTGGCCATGCTCTTGGACAGTCAGTATGAAAGGTTAACAAATTTTAACATTGTATAAACTGTTTGATCATGTAAGGGAACTTTAAAAAAAGGATGTAAAACCAATACAATTCCTCCACAGAACGCAACTCCCAGTTGCAGTGTTATGATCTATGACTTGACAGCACTTCATCATCCTGTGCAGGGTTTTTCTTTTCTTTTTTTTTAATACAGTTTTATCTTTAACAATAGACTTAAGTAAAATTAAGTCATTCATTTTCTTAAATGGTGCTGCATCGCCAGCACCCTATAATTACTTTAGTGTATGAATGCAATAGTTGAGAATAAAAGTCTTAAATTTATGCAATCTTACAGCACCTTTGGCATAAATCATATGCTCCCAGACATTTTGCATGATAATTTGGCCTGTACAAAGCCTGCCAGCTCTTGAAAATGCCTTGTATTACAGACTACCCAGCAGAAGATTTGCTACATTTAATATACTCCTATCAGCCAGCACGATGCATTTAAATTCAATATAAATTATCAGAATAATAAAATAAGTTCCAATTAAGTCCAAACTACCAGCCAACCAGAGCAAAAAGATCTCACCTTAAAACAGCTCGTGCTTGTAGTACTTATTACTGTGTCATTCTTGCATATAATTGCCTACCTGCTACAGGAGAGTGTACGATTACAACACGTTCCCTTCTACATTTAGCTGACTAACCTTCAGGCTTGTCTACTGAGACCAGAAAACCTAAAGATCCTGAGATTCCCGAGGTGCTGTTTGCAAAAAGACCATGACTGTCTATGCTCAGGGCTTCCATCAGCTACAGGTACCCCACCCTTTCAATGCAGAAAGTTCCACTCTCAAGAGCTGAGGAATGTGGTAAAGCTGTCGTCCAGCTCAGGCACTCAGCTGTGGGGAAAGAGGAGACTCCTCACATGCTCAGAGCACAGATAATGCACAGCTTCCTACACTCGTGCTCCAGCCACACTCCTGACACAAGCAAGAACGCTGCCACACTGCAGCTAAAAGCTGGAGCAACAGAACTCTCTCAAACCAAGGCACTGTTTAACCTTGTTTAACCCATTTTGTTCTTGCCCCAGCAGAGTGCTCTAGAAGGTCCTCACCAGTTTGCCAACTGACTCCCACAGAAATCCTCAGAAGGACTGAAAAGTCACAAAAAGACAGCAGATATTCAAGATAATGTCCCTGACGAATGTGAACTACCTAGCTCTTCTCAAATATTCTATCAAGTTCTTGAAACTGGGTAACAAACAGATGATTTGGGGTTTTTTGAAAGAAAGTGTCAAAAGAGCTTTTCAGAAAAACATAGAAACCTCACCTCCCAAGTGCAACGAGGATTGGTGGTGGTCCAAACAGAGAATACTGACTAACTTTTGAAATTTGTCTGCTTTAAGGTTCTGAAATTCACACTTAAGGTTAATTCGTAAAACTGTCAATTATCCACAATCTTGTCACAAAATCTTTTAATATAAAAAAAGGGAAATATATTCAAGTCTTTATTTTATTAGTCCAGAAGTTCAAAAATGTTGGCCTAAACGTAGCTCTACTGATACAGTTCGTTAGTGCATCTATTTTGAATCAAAAGAAACTACAAAGAGTGGTTTTGGGGATGAGACAAAAGACTAGAAATGAGACTAAATAAATTTGTCCAATTGTCTTGAAGGGTAAGAAAACTTTAAATCCAACTTTATACTCAGTAACAGCTTTGCAATTTTTTTCGTAGTTAAACTGGACTCCTTGTTGTTGATACAATAAATGTAATTTTTGATACTGGCTTTTGTGGTTGAAAACTTTAGAATTGGGGTGGGGGGAAAGGCTTTTGGGTGAGATTCAATCACTAAACCTTAATAGACCTAATGACTCACACAGGAAACAAAGGAAGAAACTAGTGTTACAATAATCCTACTTTAAGATTAAAACCTAGAAATAAAAATCTCCCTTAATACATGCAAGAATAAAGTGATACCATGTACCTTTAAAACAAGGTAGGAAAAGCACATTTCAGCATATGCTTCTTTACCCAAATGGCACTGATCCATCATCATACCCTCAGCTGGTTATTCTTGGAGATATACTAACACTCAAAATAAAGAAGGCACTAAAGTTCCTGAGAGTGACAGGAAACCCAGCAGAGTAAGAAATTTTAGACAGAGTTATTTACAGATATTTTCCTGTGAGAAAAGAATCGTAAGAATGTAGCTTGAACATTAACAAATCCACTAAAACATCGGTCTGCCTGGCGGAGTCAGCAGATTTGGAGGGGGATTCAGTGGGGCTGGAAATTCAAACTTTAGCTTGTAATCAGAAAAATCCTACTTTAGAAATTTGAACCAGCAGCTAGAAACATGTAATATAATATAGAGGTCTCCTAAAATGGAGACTTCACTTTTACTATGTGAAGCCTGTGACTATTTTGCTAAAAAAAAAAAGTCACTGAAGCTCTTTATTATTCTGCAGGGACCTATTTGTAAGTGAGTGACATGGACAAAATCTGAAAATCTGCATTTCCTTCCTTTTCTTTCCTTGGGAAAGGTGCTGCAGATCGTGTGCAATTCCTCCATTAGGATGCTGACAGAGCACAAGTTTATCTGAAACAAATTTCTAACTGAAATAGTCTATTTTATTCTAAAGATACACTCGTGGAAAATAAATCAGATCAACTGAATTTTAAAATAACATCATTCAAAATGTTTATTCAGATTGTTTAGGAAGCTATTATGCAGAATGCTTAGGTAACAGTTTAAATGAATCAGTTACTAGTTACTAATGTTTTACTCTCTAGCAGGAAGGCACTTCCAGTGTGGGGTTCTACAGGAGATTCAGCCCATAATCCTGCAAATAGCCAAGAATTTCCTCATCAGCTTTAGAAATGAGAAGCTCAGTAAAACACAGGAAGCCCAGAATTAACTGCTTCCCTCTTGTTTTAGCACAGCAGAGACATGCAAGACCTGTTTCATATTATTCTCCCAAGGCACCTTCACATGCCTCAGAAACGTCACCGTGTAGCCCCGATTTTCTGGAGTACCAGCAGTTTTTCTGAGACCACTGACAAATACAGCACACCATACAGCAACTGCTATGTGGTTCAGCCAAGAAGCAGCTCACATGTAAGTCAGTTTAGGCTTCTGGGAGAAAAGAAAATTATTTATTAAACAAGCAAATAAATAATGAAGATGAAGGAAGAGATTTGGGGATTATTAGGGAATATTTATTTGGCAGGAGAAAGCAGAGAGGACTTGATGAGACTTGTAAGAGATAAGTCCATTAAAAACATTGTTAGCAGAATGAACCAATTAAGTCCACATCCTCAAAGCAATTTGGCAATCAGTTTTCAACACCTGTTTTCAGACCAAGGCTTGCAGAGTTCAAACACATTGTTTAAAGTGATCTCCCCAGAACCTCTAGGTCAAGAAACACAAGGTAAAAATGCACTTTCAGGACTGCTTACTGTGAGCATTAGCCATAGCAGATGTGATTTTCAACCAGCAGCATTCAACACCAGGTGGAGGAGAGCTGGGCATTCTGTCCTGCATGGAGCATATCAAAGCCACGTGGCCAACAAATCGCAGACTGCTGAGGAGAGCAGGTCCCTCCTGACTAGTAAAAGTAAGAAACAGAAAGGTCCATCCAAGATAGTCATGAATCTGTATTTATTTACAAAAAAATCACATTTCCTGTAACTCAAAATGTGCTGAGCATTACTCATGAACTGGGAGATAACACCTGCAGCCCCTCAGGGCTTCCTAGAGTCTCATACGGATTTCCAACTAGGATCTCCTTGACTTACAGGATCTAAAGTAAGCATCAAAAGTAGTCATTTGAAGCATTTATTTAAGATTTTTTATTAACAGGCACTCTGTAGTGTAGGACATCCTTCCTGAATAATTAAAACATAGAAAGGTCACATACAGTCCTCATCAGCAGAGAAATCCAAGAGCCCTGAGGTGGAGGAAAACTTTTTTAAACTTTACACAATGGAGTTATACTGCGTCCAGCTAACACTCTTTCTTCCTAGGCTACCTGGCAAGATCCTGCTTTCATTCTGACCTACCATAGTAAATGAGAATTTTGTGAAGCTGTATTTGCCATTGCCACTGTCTCCCCTTGACAAATTTGCAGATGATACAAAATCAAGAAGATTGGCTGATACACCAGATGGTTCTGCCACCATTCACAGGGACTTGACAGGCTGGAGATATTGGCTCACAGGAACCTCGTGAAAAGCAACAAAAGGAAATGCAAAGTCTTGCACCTGAGGAGGAATAGCCCCATGCACCAGGATATGCTGGGGGCAGATAGACTGGAAAGTGTCCTAAGCCCATGCATCATACAGAGAGCTAACACTGCAAAAGGAGTTGCATCCACTGTCTCTTTAAAAAGGATTTAATGAAACAAACATGACAGAAAAAAGAAAAATATCTGGAATTGTCGAAGTGTTGTACAAATGCCCCTGGCATTTTTTGAGAGGGAAGAACAGAAGACAAGTCCAGTCAGAAGTATTTTGCTTTAAACCGTCTTAGACTGCACAAAATAAGGTTGTATTTGCACAACAGAATTCACAATATGCATCCAATGTAGAAATGAGGCAATATACAACGGCATGATGCTTTCAGTGCTCAGGTGTGCCAACAGAAGCTTTGCATCAGTGAGCACAGATGTCCCATGACTTCATTCTGTACATCCAAGGTCACATGGTTTATTTTGGCACATAGATACACATGTGGACTACACGTGCAGATACAAACCAATTTGGACTTGAAAGCCTATTCTGTTCCCTGGAATAAGTTTCTCCTCCCAGTGGTCCAGTAAGTTAAATCTACGGGCTTTGTAGCCTGAGGAGAGTAAGACCTCTCTTAAAGAGAACCAGAGGGTAGCAAAGAAACACTGTAATTAACATCTATTTTAGGCCAGTTTGTGGGAGCAAGATAGAACTACGCTAAGAGTAACTCAGAACTCCAAGCTGACCCCCAAGTCCCAAATTAGGATGCTCTGCCAAACTTGCAGGAGTCCATCAGAGACTCTAATCATAGAAGACTGTAAGGAAAGAGCACGGGTACTACCAGGGTTTTTTTGGGAAGCCAAAGTAAGTGCAAAATGGGTACCAGGCAGAAATGAAGATAGTGAGCAGAAAGAAATTCACAAAAGCCATTGATTCACAATGGACACAAACCTAAAAATCAGCTGGAAAAAAAAAAAAACACAACAGATATATAGGTAAAGTATATTAGAATGAGCAGTGGTTTCATACCTGAAATCGTTTTTTAGGATAAGCCATCTAATATATGATACAACTGTGACATTCAGTGAGTGACATGGCACTAAAACTGACAAAAGGAATAAATACGCTGGCATACACTGTTAAATCAAACGCTGATAAGGCTAACTACAGTGCAAAGGCATCTGAAAAGCAGAGCATGAAAACAAAAAGGCTTAACCACTTTCTGCCAGCAAGTCTGCAAACCTTATCCTTCAATATTTATGCATCTTATGTGTGCCTCTTAACGAGGAATTGATGCTCGCTGCAATCAAAGGTGTAAGTATTGCTCTGGCTGCAGATCATCTGACAATAATACACATGCAAAGCACACAAATGACATTCCCCTTAGCACAGAAGGGGCTGTGCTGCTAATGGGAAATGTGGTATTTTGAGACAATGATGAAATTCTAACAGCTGCAGCAGACTGAAAGGTGGAGGGGGTGAAAAAAAGAGAGAAAGTGGATAGAGATGGGGGGAAACTGAAGGACTGGAGCCAAACTAACAGCTGGGTAAAAACAGCCTAAGAAAGAGGTATTTTTGGAGTTCCCACATCCTCTTCATCCCTCTTAGATTTTACCGGTTACAGCAAAAAGAGTAGTAGCACATAAATAAACTACTCAGAATTGTTATCATCAGGCCTGTCAGGTCATCATTCATCACATCATCAATCTTCTTTATATAAGCACATAAATATGCTGATGATAAGCACTACAGAAAACACCTTAACAGAAAAATAAATGCAAAGATGACCAGAAAGCCAAGCATCCATCACTGTCATGTCCTATACAAAGAGGTTTTGCAGCTACCTAATAGTTTAAAATTCTTGAATAAGAGTCATTAAAAAAAAAAAAAGATAAATGAGGGGGGAAAAAAAAAATCTTTTTTTTTTTCCACTTTGTGTGGGAATGATTGGTATCCAAAGGTTGGTGAGCCTACTTATTCACCTTTCTGTACATGGTGATGATTTTGGAGTGGGACTACAGGTCTTAAAGTCCATGTATGTGTGGTGTCAGCAACTGTAGTGGGTGTGTAATCGCTAGGAACTATAAAACAGCCCTAGCCAGCAGCTACTTGCTAGCTAAGCAGACAGCTAAGCTAGGTGGCTTGGCAGACAGGTATTCATGTGTCTCTGGGAGTCAGGCAACTAGTGGAATTGGATTCTGGAGACATCAGGGTGGTCCTGGCTAACTTTTGGAGACACTCAACCCTGGAAGTCACCTGGAAGAGCTGCTAGTGGACGGACTCTACATCCACGACTAACAACTAGAGGATCCACAATGCAGGGGAGGCAGGAGTGGGGGGCTCTCTGTGCTTGTCTGTGAGTGACGGGGTCTATACCAGAAATGGGAGTGGGGCTGCAGCCTTGGGGACTCATATATTCAGGTCATCGAGAAATCCCAGGCAAACAGCAATTTTCTCTTTTTCTGCCTCATGAAAACAAAAGCAAAAAAACAGCTCTTACCTTGACAAGGAGACAATTTAAATGCTCATGTCACCTACAAATTCCAGCATGTTCCTATTATGTCAGTTTGACAACTTATTTAAGTACGAACAGAGGAAACCATCATCTACTGATGGGAGGGTAGAATGGGTAGAAGATGGAGGAGTTAACTCCATGGTGACTTCCATACAATCAAGTGTGCAGTACTAGGCAGCATCAGTGAGATGACCTCAATTCCCTAGATGCACCAGAACACATATCCAGTGTTGGCAACTTCAGTTTGGCTGTATATTCTGAAATTGCAGGGGTTTTTTTTTTAATTCTAGTTTGTACTAGTAAAGTTAGAGGGGTGGGAAGTGAGTGAAGATTCTGATTCTGGTCTCCAGGGCTGTGAAAAATAAGCTTGAAAGACTGAGCTTTAATGAGAAATAAAACAAAGGCAAAATAGCTTCGAAATCAAAAAGGGTTGAGTGGCAGAGAGAAAGGACAAAGCTTTATTGTGCTCCCTATCCCCTTATTCCCCATCTCTGTTCCCCTCATTTAATACAAAAAACAATCTTTTTTCCACCACACTCCTGGTGCATCTGAATTTTTATTGTAGAGGAAAAAATAACCTAAGTAAACAACATATATAAAAGAAACTAACACCTTTGAAGGCATTCTTCACATGGCTCAAAAGCAATAAAGAGACTGGCTTAGGTTTTTTCCCTCATCCCTTATTTCCACATTATACTTTTTATAATGAGCTTGGGAGTGGAAAAAGAAAGCCCAAAGAAAGCAAGCTTACAGAAGACCATCCTTAAACACATTACTGTAATTATTTTGTGATTTTACATTTACTTTCTATTGAATTGATTCTTCTCATGCACGCTTATAAGCTAAGAAGAACAGGCTGCAACTGGAGTAGCAGCAGCCACATTTGTTCTTTGTTCTGAAGGGAGCAGGATTAGAATAATGCATGCATGTTTTTCGCCGCCACTCCTTTTTTTTTTATTACATTTAATTACATTTGCAGACTATGCTGCCCTGTCCTATATATACACTTATGCTACATGAACAGACACAACATCTCTTTGTGTTGCCATGCATCTTGGGCACTTGCACGCTCCTGATCAAACAATGAGCTGGCGGGAAAGGGAGCTGATCTTAACTCACTGAAGAAAGAGTTCAGTGAGACATGAAGATGCACAGTGGGATTTTTTTCCCAATCTAAGGTTATCAAAACAAGGCTCCAAAGGAGCCACTGTCTCACCCAACACAGTTTTTTTCAGTGCTTGTTTGTGGTTTTGTGGGGCAATTTTTGTTTTCATCTTATTAATGCAAATTGTACACCAAAATGCTTTATGTCATTAGCAGGAGACAAAAGCAGGAGGCACAGGCGGAGAGTCCCTCTCAGCTGAGCCTGGATACGAGAAGGAAACTCGCTGGAATGAACAGACACAGATTTCAGCAGTGCAGAGGCAGCAGCTGTTGCACTGACAGTAATTAGATTGAGGACCTGAGGAAGGGAAAGGACAGAGCCATGAAAGAACACGATGCCAAGGGACACACTCATTTCTGAATCAGCAGGTTATTACAAGTTTAAAGGTGTGGGAAATAGAGTAATTCCCGCAAGAATAAAAGCATCTTACTTGTAGAGACAGAAACTTGTTCAAAAGCTTTTAAGCAAGTAGTGGTGATAATGTATTATGTGAAACAAAAGCAGAAAATGTTTAAGATACTATCTTTTACCCCTTTTTTCATGCCAACACCCTTTTTCCGCATATAGGCTACACAAAGTTATAACAGAAAAATACAATCCCTAGTAACTGACTGCATGAGAGGAACTTCATTTTGTCAAGTTGAATATGTCTCACAAGCAGCATCCCAGCTAGCAGATGGAAATACTGAAGCAGAGGCTGACAAAACTACTGTACCATCATCACCAAGCAGTTTCAAGAACTAGGAACAGACTTCCCCACTCCCCCTGACTATAACCTTTTGTATTAACTGCTGTTGCCTTAGACAGCCAACACACCCCTCCTGGTAAAATGCTCTTTGAAGACTGCTGACTATTTCTCTCCCTCTTCCTTCACTCCCAGTTCCTGAAGTTTCCCGATGTAACAGACACTTCCCAAGACAACCAAGCAAGACTCAGTTGACCACCATCTGGAAGGCAATCAGAAGCTCCCTCTAGCAAATGAATATGAATCAGAACATGAATCCCACTCCTGTTCTGCAGCAGGATAGGAATGCACAGCTGTTACTACATCTCATTTCAGAGAGGCATCAGAAACTTGACATTCATGACCACCCCAAGCACATTCTGAAACTCTGCCCTGCTCAGGTCCTCACTGGCAAGCAGCCAGGCCTTGGTGGTTGGGACCACTGTGCATGAAATGTATCAGATGGCATATTGCCTTTTGTCATTTCTGGGAACTGGATTAAGCATGAGGACTGCTGCGACACTTCATCTTGCTCCCACTGCCCTCCTACCTCAAATGGAGATGGAGCATTAGTCTGTAGTCTTACAGAGATGCAGCCAACAGATAAAACACATCCCAGCCTGCACTGTAGCTCTCTGATGCAAGCAACACTGAGTTATGGAATATGTGATGACATTCCATAGCAGGCATATAAATGTAGTGCAGCATGTTCACTAAAAAGAAACACCCCTAAACTGTAATTCCTTGCTGCCTTGTCTTTCAAATGAAAGAGGTGTTGTTTAGCACTTACATGTTAGTAAAAGTCTCGGGAGAAGCTGCAATAACCCAGGTTATTAAAAACAAGACTATAAAAAACTCAGGAAGACAAGAGTAGCAGGGTGAATAGCAAATAAGTTTTTAATTAGAAGTTATTCCTTCAAATGAAGGTTTGTGGTTTAACAGGTCAAGCCAAAAACCATGGCATATTGGCTGCAGGAGATTTTTGGCTTCTTATTTGCAACAGGGACTTCACAGGTACCTACATCGAGTCACTTAGTGCTACCAACACTTTGTGATCCCACATCTAGACAAGGAATGGTAATAAACACCCTTCTTTATAACACACTTCAGTTCTACACACCAGCAAAGCTTCTGTCCTTCCTGCATCTATGAATTAAAGCTCAGGTAGTCTACAGGAAAGAGTGAGAAAAGAAAGAAGAAAATTGGGGGGTGAAGGGGAAAGAAAGGTTTAGGCGGTTTTTTCATTCTTAGCTGTTTGACCGCCACATTTGCATTGGCCTTTTGGTTTTTATTTTCAAGAATGTTTTGGCAGTTCCCTGTTCCAGCTGCAGTGAGCAAGAAGCTGATGCAGCATCTTTGTTGCAGACAAACAGTGGGAAGTTCTGAGCCGGTGAAAACAGCAATGTCCATGTACACCGCATGTTGGAGCCAGCCACATAGCGACTATGGAAATGAGCCCTTTGGCCCGAGGCGGGATTTACATAAGGAAGAGAAACACTACAGTTTCAATCAAAAGCTCAAGGGTTTCCCCAGCTCAATGCTGGAGACTATCCTAACTACAGATTTTTTCCATTTCTGCAGCTATCCCTTAAAGTTATTTCATCTCAACTGAGCCTGAGTTCAGTTCTGGTTACAGTTCAAAAGAAAATTCATTTATGATGTGTATCTTGAAGACCTTATTGTCAACAATTTAATTCTTTTTTGTTTTGCTTTTTTTTAAATGATGGAAGTCTCACAGAGGTGCAAGGGCATCTCCTGAAGCTCTGCATTTTGACACAGGATTGGAATGCTGGACTGTAGCTGACACACATCAGAGCAACTGACTGCACCAAGTCGCACCATGTCACACAGTCTGAAGCTGCAGTCTCTATTATTGCCTCAAGGATCTCCACTTAGAGCTGCATTCTGCAACACAGATCCGGCCTCACACATACCAGCAGTTTCCAAGCCACAGCCTTTGCCTGCAATGCCCTTTAACAATGCTTACAGAAAGAAATCCAAGAAGCTGAAAGCAAGGCTAAAGTTGTAATGAGCACTAGTGACTGCATGGGCAGAGCACACTGACCACAAAGCACTACTTAGGCAAGTACTGCCATCAATAGGCCAGTGAAGACTTGGGGTCATTTGTCTACACCTCGGTTTTGCCAATGTAGACATGCTGTCTGCCTCAATCCCACACTTAAATTGGCACAGATTGGAAATTTACACTGTATCATCACATCAGCAAAATTCAACTTGCCACTGTATATCTTTCCACTTAAAGAACTGATTTAAACTGCAGCTCCAACAGGAAACTTACTGATATACCTCTCCAAATAAAAAGGCTTACAGTATAATAAATAAGCTGCAATACTGAGCTCCTGTATGGTTATTACTGCATATCCACACTGCACTTACAGCATTATGCTTTTTTTCCCCACCTCTTACAGTTCCAATTTGTTTTCCATGATACTGAATGGCTCCTATTCCCGAGTTTGCTTTTCGCAAAGCAGCTCCTAAACGTAATTCACTTGGTTGACACAGTTACACTGAAGTAGCTTACTGACATTCCAACAGATTACTTGCCAGCCTGCACAAGCCTCCTGTTTTTCATGTTTACCTGTGGAAACATCAAGTTGTTCTACCACAAAGAAATTCCTTTTTTTACAATCTCATCTCTCCTGAGAAGTTCTGACTTTCAATTTTCTCTCAGGCTGCCTCATACACTTGAACCATTAGCATCCCCCATCTTCTTTTATCATCTACACAACCTTGAGTGTTACTTATCTGCTTTACAGTTACTTTATCTACCCCATGAACTTAAAAAATGTGAACTTTGAACATCCAAGAAAGCAAATGGTGAAGAATGGCAAGACTGCAATCTAATTGCGAAAAAAATCCAAGGAAACTACTATTAGTGACATGTAGCATCTGTAGTAAGATCTGGGCCATCCACAGAAAATCTTGCTAACACAGAGCCACTTCTTTTCCCCAACCCAGACACGGCAGCTTTAAGAAGCTTAGTTAAAGGCTTTCAATTTGATACTAAAAGAGCTGATGTTCAGTCAATGCAGAGCCACTCTAAATAAAACCACTGGCAAAATAAACCAGCACTGGGTACAACGGCTGGCTGTCAGCAGAGCCAGTGAGCAAAAATCGAACCTTTCCAGCAGAAGTGAGGACTTTACATGTCACTGTTAAAAGGGTTAAACATATCCCCAGGCATTCTGCTTTTCCCATATATCTGATGGAGTTTAGAAGTATCAGCTGCAGCTCACTGGTCCACCTTCAAAGCCACCTGGTTGTTCATGGGGCAACTCTATTTGATTTATATTAATAACAGTAATTGCTATTAATACTGTATAGGCAGAAGTAAAGCCACAACTCCTACACTACCTGCTGGCTGCTTAAATTAAGTTTTCCTGAGGTGTCTTCTTCCCACAAACTGGTCCTGGTTCTTGTGTTCGCTCTCAAATCCAACTGAGCTTGTATTCTGTGACTCAGAGGTGCTTTTATCTGCTGAGCACTTCCTTCACTCTTCTGTTACACATAAAAGCCTGCAAGCTTTCACAGCCTTCCTATCTTAGACAAGCTACTACAGCCCTAACTATTGACAAATAAACCCTTTTCTTGCATACTGCATTATGATGCAATTAGAAAGGGCCCTGATAGATCAACAGATAGGAAGTCAAAGGACAAAAATTAATTTATGGGCTCGCTCCAGAAAATGTCAAGGCACTGATCAAGCATCAGTAGTAAAGGCAGGAATCTTCTTATCATTTGGGAAGCTCACAAAACACAACGGCTGCAGATTTAATGTTTTTCATGCAGATGTCTGCATTACTGTTGGCCCCGAGGAGCACATTAGCCACAGTCACTAAATGCAGGACTTTAAAATAGGGAATATGTCCATCTTAAATGTCTAATAAAGGAAAACAAATAGGAGAATTTTCCTAATCTGCTTTCCCCAGCTTTTCATCCAGAAAGTCAAGACTTCCACAAAGCTGTTGTGCTTTACCTTAAAGTTTACCTTCTCTCTGTACTTGTTCTCAAGCTCTGAGGGCTTGCCTAGCTGGGTACAGGAATTCTCAACGAGCTACCTATCTGATTTGAAGCACAAGGCTTCTGGATTCTCTCCTAATTTTGGAGTGGTAGAGGGTTTAAATCTACACAAATCAGGGTGCCACAGTTCTGCATATGTCCACAGTTAAAGAAAAAGATTCCCAGCAGTCAGGGGAAAGGAAAGAAGAAGGACAACACTAGGTGTGCTTCGGGTTCAGTTTACATTTGCTCAAGGTGAATAATGTAGAGATCACTGGAAAGCAGAGGAAAAAGTGTCTACACCGAGCCAGCTATTCCTCTACATGTTTTTTACTCTTGATAATCAGGCACAAAAAAATTTTCGTAAAATCCCACTTAGATTATCAGTCTCTTGCTCATCAAAAGTCAAAATCATCCTGCTGCCAAGAACATACCTTTTTGTTAAGACAGAAGTTTAGTTTTCAGTAAATTTACCTATGAATAGAGAGTAACTATTTGAGATTTGAGGAATTTCTATACCGTCAGTCTTCATGACTCCACTGAAATACCATAATTTCTCTTCAAGGCTCATCTTATGCAGTCCTGCAGTGGCATAGGTTCAGATACGTTTTTTAAAGTGTTTCAGAACCCAGACATCATTGTTTCAAAGCCCTCTCTGTGAGCTCAAACTTCAACAGAAAATAACCTCCAGTGACCTCAACACAGAAACAAAAAGAAACACTAATTTTAAGTTGTTCCATCACAGCAGGGAGGGATGACTTATGCTTTAAAAAATAAGTAGCAGAGAGTATTAGAAAAATCATTTTCATCTGCCAAGCAAAGACATATTTTACCTGAGAAAATCTATTCTCTAGATGATACCTCAAAGAGTAATATAAAGTGAGTCTGAACTGTTGTCCAGACAAAACCTATTTCCTGACCAACCCCTCCAACTTGTATCTCAAATACAGGCAGCCTCATACCATGGTCAGGGAACACACTGATGAGACAGTATGTCCCAGGGCATTAGAATTACCGTGGCTGGAAGCTGCAGTGGATTTCTTAATGAGCTAAAATCAGACTGTTAACAAATTACAGCTGAAGCTGTGGATGCACTATTATGCTCTGACAGGCAGTACACTCTCTCCCGGTAGGGACTATAAAAAAATGTGGGAACTGAGTGGAAATTTCTTCTATTAGCTCCAGGATCTCTGCTCTGTACCTGCCTCCAAATACACGATGAAGCTGCAAACTATTGGAATTATAGATACCACCAATTACTGCTACTTGTCTTGACCCAGTAAAAAGCCAGATGGAGGTCTAGGCAAGAAACAAACAAAAGATAAGAGCAGCTGAGAGTGAGATTATTCCCAGCAATATGCAATTTAGGTGAAGCCTTTGAGTTCCTGGCACACTGCCCACGAGAAAGCTGCTTAAGCCAAATTGAATACCTCTGACCTATGGATGTTTACAGAAAGACAGCAGTTATAGAGCGCTGCAGGGATAAATGAACAGGACTAAAAAAATTAAACAAGAGAAGAAAAAGCTAGGACCAGACTTAAAATTTTACAAGGACTGTGAGTTTTCCAAGCTACAGCTGAGTTATCCATGACCCCGAAGACAGTTTGGATACTAAAGTATTTACTGATGAGTCAATCATCCATTCAGCCTAATTTCTGGTTAAAATAAATTTAAAAATCTGAACTTTTAGAATTGTGGAAATTAAGCTGTTTTGATTTCTTTTTGACAGCCTCAGACATACAGACTAATAAGAGATTACATAGATTTGATTAAATGCCCATCAATCTGGCATGTCCTACATCTTAATTTTTAAGTAGGTGGTCAATTTTACAGAAAGGGAGGGGGAAAAATGCACACAAAATAGTGTCTGCTGTACTTATAAAAGTTAACTGTACTTATAAAAAGCTATTTTTTTCTTTTTGTTCCTTTCTTTTTTTTCCACTCTCATTTCTTTCTTCCCCTTCCTGTCCAATGGCCACACTGCTGAGAGGCTCAGAGAATCTATGATCTGTACATAAAGACAGAAAGAAAAAAAAATATGTACAGCTTGTGAGAGACTCTGTCTAGATCTCAGCACAGTTTAGTTTTAATAGCTTCTACATGAACAGTGTAGGGTGTTAATCCAATCTTTGGTACATTAGATTTTTCAGGATTTTAGTAAGGCTTTGGATAGCATCTCTCACAGTATCCTTCTGGACAAGTTGTCCCAGCTGTGATCTGAGCAGGTTCACACTGTGCCAGGTGAAGAACTGGCTGAAGGGCAGAACTCAAAGGGGTGTAGTGAATGGGGCTACATTGGGCTGGTGACTGGTCACCAGTGCGGTTTTGCAGGGCTCAGTTCCAGGGACAGTTCTGTGCAATGTGTTTATCAGTGATCTGGATGCAGTGTGATCTGGAACACACCATCAGCAAGTTTGCTGTCGATGCTAAACCAGAAGGTGCTGTTGATTCTCTGGAGGGACAAGAGGCCTTGAAGAGGAATCTGCATAGAGCATTGGGCAATCATCCCTGGCATGAAATTTCTCAGGAACAAATCCCAGATCCTGCACCTGGGATGGAGTAACTGCAGGCACAAGTACAAACTGGGAGAGGAGTGTCTGGAGAGCGCCCTGCAGGGAGGGCCCTGGGGGTGCTGGTGGGCAGCAGCTCAGTGAGAGTCAGCAGGGTGTGCCCGGGCAGCCCAGAGGGCAAAAGCTGTCTCCTGGGGGGCATCAAACACGGCAGCACAGCCGGCCAGAAGGGGGGATCATCCGCTGTGCTCGGTGTTGGTGCGGCCTCACCCGGAGTGCTGGGAGCCCTTCTGGGCCCTGCAGTGTAAGAGGGGTGTGAAGGAGGAGGAACGCATCCAGAGGAGGGCAACGAATCTGGGAATGGTTCAAAGCTGCACAAGGGAAGGCTCAGATTTGACATCAGGAAGCCCATCTTTACTGAGAGGGTGTTCAGACACCGCAATCCCCAGGCTTCCTGGGTAAGTGGTCCATGCCCCATCCATGTCTGTTTAAGAGGCATTTGGGAAATGCCCTTAATAACATGCTTTAACTTCTGGCCAGCCCTGAAGTTATCACGCAGTTGGGCTAGGTCATAGTTTTAGGTCCCTTCCAACTGATATACTCTATTCTATTCTGTTCCTTTTTTAACTTTTGTCTTTGAAGTTTCTTCCAAGACTCCTGAAATCCTACATCCCTGTTATAATTAATACAGTGTAAAGCTGTACTATCCCCATTTTAGATCCTTGCCACACCATTAGCTAGAACTCCTTATAAGCTGTTACCTCCAGAGCAATTTTCAGATCAACCAGTTCTGTAAGAATGCTATTAGAACAATATATTGGGTACTTAAGCAAAACCAAAGCAAGAATTTGTCAGGAACATGTGTCAACTAGAAGCTATAGCTAACAGAACTATTTTTCATTTTCATCTCATTGTACTGCACTGCCTGTCATTGCTGGCCCCAGTCACATCTTGCCACAGTGATGCATGAACTTGTCACCTCAAAATTGGACTGCTGCGACCTACACGGAGTGATGCCGCCCAGGCCCTGCAGCTGGCACAGAATGCTGAAGCTCATTTATGAGATGACATGGTGCCACTTGAGCACACTGGGCTCATGTTTCAATGGTCTGTACTTTTAAGTTTAAAAATTCAAGGTTCTGATTTTAATAACTACAGCCAAACTACATGAGAGAGAATTACCCAAGAAACTGAGCCCTGCTGACAACTGCTGCTGTAACAACTTGGCCTTTGAGATAAACTAAACTACCAAAGAGGGGGCTCTCAAAGACAGGTTCTAGATTTGTTCACGTCCACTGAGAGTTCAGCACAGTCCAAATTCATTTTGACATGCTGTCTTATTCATCCCAAACTCTAGCAAAAGGAGGGGTTGGAGATAAGGGTGACTGACTTATAAACAGTCCTTTTATCTGCATTTCATTTGCAGCTAAAGGAACTATACCACAAAATATGCTCTTACAGGCTTTCAATAAACACATTGCTGTTAATAACAAAACCAACCAACCAAAAAACCCCCCCAAAAAACCAAAACCCAACAAATGAAAAATGCCTATCAAGCAAAAGTTTTTTTAACAAATCCCTTTACCGTGCAGATATTCTGGACATCTCACTTGACCACTGAAGTAAGTAACTGAGAGCACAGGATTTCACTAAGTAGTTTCTCTCTGACAGTTATCATTTGTAGTTCCTTTTTCCTGGAAATGTGTTTTGCAAAGTCTTGCCAATTTTACTTCCAGTTAAGGATGTTCAAATCCATTTTGAACCAATACGCTCACCAGAACTTCATGAAATCACCAGAGGAATCATTAGGACATAAATCACACACTACCTATCCCTGTTGTATTGTCTCTTGGTTTATACGTAAGAACATAGGTGGTCTCTTTCAACATGAAATATAATTTACATATCCAGAAAAAACCAAAGAGGTGCCACTACCAATCCTGTTCTGGTCCTCTAAAAACATGCAATTTATGTGTATTGTCAAAATGCAATAACGTACCTCTTGATAAATCTCCAAATGTTTCTACACTCAAAGCTTCTAGTACCATTTTTTTAGGAACCACTGAAAACAATTTCCATTATTTAAAAAAACTGAATTAAAAACTATCCCAGATATTTCTTGAAGTCTAAGGTACCTCCTACAACGAAGAAGATATGCAAGTCACACTTTAAGCAACTGAATAAATACATTTCAAGCAGATTTAGCTCCAAACAGAAGGAAGAAGCTATAGGATTACTTTAGGAACACAGTTGCATAGCGCAGATGTGCTGACCCACAGCACCCTATGTCAGTGAGAAGCAGGTAGTATCTGAGTGACTTAGATACCAGCATTCCTACTAAAGATTTCCCAGGATGAGCTCATCAATGAGAAGTTCATGAACTGTATGACTCATGTCAGAAATAAATCATCTTGCACACACATTTCTTCTCAGGGTTTTTTTTGTTGTTTTTCTTTTAATAGGGTTTACAATCACTGTTTATGACCCAGAATAAAAACTGCTATGACAACATTGGTTGTGGGAAGCTGTAACTAATCACAAGTCAAAGCTGATCAAAAATAAAACGCTTGTAGTTTTGCCTCATTCCTAAAGAATGACCTTATAGTGCAACAAATAAACTTTTTGTGCACTGTTCCCTTTGCCCTACAAAATCCTCTATAAAAATGAAACATAATATTATGCCACTTGGCAATGTATCAGGACTTATGGCCTATAAAGCGACAGCTAAACGTCGTACCAGATGCTTCTTCATCAGAAAACTAAGAGAAACTGGGGCAAGACAGAAGAGGCTTTTGTTATTGCTAATGCTTCCATGTTTGTTCTCAGGAACTTTCCACCCTTAGGGAGGAAGAGACCATTACATCAGTGCCTCACAGACTTAACTAACTTACAAGGAGAATTTAAGCTGTTTAGACCACCAGCCAAACCAGCGCAGTGATGCTGCTGGAGAGAGCAGTCCAATTAATTTCATACTGAAAGAAGCACAGGCAAAGAAGCAGTACCTACTGGCTGCTCCCACTGGGAGAGTATTCCTCAACCGGTCTTCCAGAGGCAGTGGGATTACGCAGGAAAATACTTCTACTTTCCTCCTGTGACTTCCTCATACACAGCAACACCACACTGCACAATAGAGGAAAAATCACTCCACAGTCCTCATCCCACCCAGACAGACTGCAGTGGAGTACAGGAGGATACCCAACACCTTCTTCACACTGCACAGAGAAGAGATTTGAGGTGGAAGAGAACAAAACTTACATCCTACCACAGGATTTTTTCACCACCTTGATTTGTTTCACTCTGTCTGCAGTGTGCTGATCAGCACAGCTCAGACAAGATCAAAATGAAAGCCAATGGTGCAGGAGAGGTAAATGGTAATGAATGGTAGCATAATTTCATGTCCAAAAAATCAAAGCTTTATATTTTTGTAAAAGGACTGTTTCCTTTAAATTCTCACACACTAGAGGAAGCTGTAATGGACTAGCAAAATCTCAACTTCCGAAAGAAATTTTCTCCTGAGAGCATAAAGTAAGTGCTGCCAGGACATTGCATAACCAGGCATAAAATGAAGCAAGCTAAATAGGAAAGCAGAATGGGGAAAATACCAAAGCAAAGATTAGCTATCTACTAGGACCTTTAAATATGAAACCTTAATATTAAAATATAGAGAGTGCCTACTACAAAGCAATTTCTTTTACAAGAGCCACATCCAAAGAAGGATGGCCTATTAAGCAGTCAAGCTCAAACGGAATCTGCTCTCAAATGCCATCAGAAGAGCAGTGTCCTTCCACGAGGTTTATTCCCTAACATGCAGCCCCAGTTTCATCCATTAAATATAATGATAAAAATAGCCAATGAAGGTTTATTGCTCCTTTTTGTCCTGTGAAGGCAATGCAGTTCAGAGAGAGGGAGCAGACATTTATCCTCAACTGTAAACCATCAAAACATTTTACAGCTAGTTTAATTTCTGCACACCTCCAAACAATGAGACTGCACAGTGACAGTTCGGAGCATAACCACACACAACCCCACAACTAAGCCTCACAGGGAGAAAATTTAGCCCTTGGCAACTTCTCTTCAGTTTTGTTTGTAAGTGAAGCCTACTTACAGTCTTTCAACTTGCAGGACTGGCAGCTAGGGACAAAATAAAAATGCTAGTTTGGCTCCTTCTTGTGATCCAGAACCAATAACAGAAAGAAAAATGTTCTACTACTGCATTTTTTTTAATCCTTTCTATGGAAATCCAGCTTTTACCACAGCAGTTGTCTGGCACTGTCCAAAAGCCAAGCAGCGCTGCACTTTGCAGAGCTCTGTACGAAAAAACTAAGCAAGCATCAATCATTTTCAAAATCTGCCCCATCAGTCAGCACAGGTTGGTGAGAATATTTATGTTATGTCCAAAATTGCCAGTGAAGTGTCAGAGATAACAGATACACTCTGCAACATAAGAAAGAAATCATGCCAGACACCAAGCAAAGCTACAAAACCTGCAGCACTTTCAGGATATCACAACAAAAAGAGATAAAGCCATTCCATTCCCAGTGGCTCCAGCTCAGGCTTTTTTCTCCTCAAGCCTTGGAGAAGTGCAATCCACAATGTGGCATCAGAGTCAGCATCACAAGCCAAACCACACAGTCCACTGTCTGAAATCGATCTCTTTTTTGTCTTCAAAAAAATAAATTATATCTTTTTAAAATCTCATTGCTTGAGGCTATTGCTTTAGTATTTTAAGTATTCTCTCCACCTCTGAAGCTAAAGAAAAGCTTTTGACAAAATCAGACAAGATTTCCTTGTAACTACACAGTTCCAGAAGCTTAGCTTGAAAGAGAAAACAGTATGTCCTTATAGTCACTACAAAGTTGCAAAGGTGCAAAATTTCCTTAAGAGAGACACAGGTTAATTTTCAGATCATAGCATCTCTAGATAGGGAAAAAATATCTGATCCCAAGTCAGAAAAACCAGCTTTAATCTCTTAGACTATTCATAAGAGACAGAGTTCCTTTCTTAAAAGCTTAATTATACTATTTTATTACTGTTCCAGACACCATTCAAAGTTTTAGTGCAAATAAACATTTGATCACTCAGCTGCTGAAAAATATTGTTCAACACTTGCAGTAAGTGTAATGGATTCAAAACAGGAAGAAAGGAAACTAAACCCAAAAAAATACACAAGCAACCAACTCACAAGACAGAAGATATTCTTACTTTAGAGCCAGAACAGATTAATATCACATCTCTGACAATACACCCTTAAAACAACTTACATGGTTCACCATGTATTTCACCATACTTTCTTAATAAAAATAAGTTATGTTTCCAATTTCAGGTTTAAGTCAAGAACTTCTTTGGCAATTTTCACACGAGCTGTGAAAACAGTACTTTTTAACTGCATTGACCTTTTCTTTCTAAAGTCTTCATATTGGATTGTTTCCTGATTGCTGAGAGGATAGAATAACATCTGGAGGGACAGAAGTTGTCATTTTGAAGTTGACAGAAATTCTGCTAAAAAAAAAAAAAAAAAAAGATGGCTTTAAAGCAAAGCAGAGAATAAGAAAAGATCAACTCAAGTGTTTTGGAAGTTAATTTAAAATTACATACCAGCAAAAACTATGAAATAAATTTTAAGTGCTATAAGACAAACTTCTACTTTCTTGAGAAAATTTAAGAGAAGAGCTCTTTAACACATTCCCATCTCTGGCACCTCACTCTTTGTTTCTGAAACAAGGTGGTTCAAAATACCCATCACACAGGAAGCACAAGCACTATGTCTTCACAGCTACTATAATGTGAAACTATTCTCCCTCTTTGACTGATGATCAGTTTAATTGCGTGATACAGCTATAGAGGCACAAAGAAAGAAAGTTAGAAGCTAGATTTTCAGGTTTAAAAAAAAACTGCAAGAAATAAAGCAAATTAATTGCTAAAATAAACATCACATAATAGGCAGCTAACAAAACCCCTTTCTTCGGGGAAGGAAGAATGAAAGCTGTTCTCCTAAAGCTGGTTTTCTGAAAGAACTGAAGTGTTTCAGCCGCCCTCTAGTGTTAAAATTAATGCACAGGTAAGCCAAGAGAGGCTGAGAAGATGCTTGAGTTAAGAAATTAATCATTATGGTTTATTTTTAACCACTGTAAAGCTGAAAATTAAAAAGTAGATTTTTAAAATACCACTGGGCCAATTTTGTCTTTAAAATTAAGGTAGTCAAACCTTTCCTGTAACGTGCAATTCTGCCCCACAGTAACTAACTACATGAAATTATGGGAGAACTTTTATTCAGCTTCAGCCCTATATTTCAGCCTAAAGAAAAGCTCTGCTTGATACTAAAAAAACTAAATTATTAGAATTTTAAAAGAGAAAATAATCAATCATGTATTTCCATAATCCTGGTTGTAAGATAAGCAAATGTTAAAACTAAAGAAATATTGGCTTTTATAATTCACTCTATTTAAAATAAACTGTTTATATATAAGCATGGCTGAAAAATTCTCCTTTTCC
This sequence comes from Rhagologus leucostigma, assembly GCA_013397725.1. Lineage (NCBI taxonomy): Eukaryota > Metazoa > Chordata > Aves > Passeriformes > Rhagologus > Rhagologus leucostigma. The sequence goes on from VZTD01003056.1 coordinate 366,556, forward strand.
TCCTCAGGCTCCACATATAAATTTTAACTTGAGTTTAATTAGCATGCAGAAAAAGGAAAACTCAGAGGAAAACCTTCTCTGGAGGGTTCTTCACCAGCAAATTCAATGAAATCTTGAGCACCAATAACAAAACAAAGCTCCCATGGCAAAAAGTGAGACTCCTAAAAATATTAGGTACCGATAGAAGAAGGAGAAATGTTCTAATAGATAAGCTAAGTTTTAAGTTGTGTCCACTGCCTCTCATCCTGTCAGTGGGCAGTACTGAGTCTGGCTCCCTCTTCATCATTTCCCCTCCTCCATGAGGTATTGTACACATCAATAAGATTTTCTCCCGGCTGAACAGTCCTAGTTCTCACTGCCACTCCTCATATGAAAGATGCTCCAGTCTCTTAATAACTTTTGTGGACTTTTGCTGGACTAGCTCCATTATATCCATAGCTTTCCTTTGCTGAGGAGCTACAACTGGGCACAGTACTCCAGCTGTGTCTTACCAGTGCTGAGTGTGGAGGACCACCACCTGTCTCAAACTGCTGGAAATGCTCTTCCTAATCCTAAAAGTCCTGAATGCCTTTGTCTGCTTTCGCCACAAAGCTGGCTCATGGTCAGCTTGTCATCAACCAGACAGAGCTGTTTTCCAGAGGGTCAGCATGAACTGGAGCATGAACCAAGTATTCTTGGAACACATTCCTGTGCATATGCAGATGTGGATGAATGGGAACAGCCAACACAGATTAACCAGTGACAAATAATGCCTGACCAACTGGATTTGTGGACAGTGGCAGAGCAGTGGATGTGATTTACCTCAGCAAGTCCTCAGTCTGGATTGGTGGGCAACTAGACAGGTAAAAAACTGCTTGGAAGGTTGGGCTCAAAAAAGAGTGGTTGAAGTGCCGTTATCTGTGCTAGGGGCCAGCAATGAGGAGAGTACTGTGTGGGTCTGTCTTGAGGCTTGTCCTGTTTAACACCTTTATCAGTGACCTGGAGGAGGTGACAGAGTACACTCTCATCAGGTTTGCAGATGACAGCAAACTAGGGGATGCAGACATTAAGCTGCAGGGTGGGGCTACCATTTTGAGGGACCTAGGCAGACCAGAGAAACAAGTCACCAGGAAAGGACCTCTGTTGAAAAGGATTTGTGGGTACCAGTGGAGACTGGGCTAAACAGGACTCAGAATTGCAGTGAAGGCTAAAAGCTTACTGTACTGTATCCACAAGACAATACACAGTAGATAATAGAAGTGATTGTTTTCCTTTACTCAACACCGTACTAAATCCAGTTCTGGGCCTCCAGTAAAAGAAAGTGTTGATAAAGGATGTGGAACTGTTGGAGTGAGGCCAGAGGAGGGACATGAAGATGATCAGAGGGTTGGAGCACCTCTCTGATGAAGACATGCTGAAAGTTGGGGTTCTTCAGCCTGGAGAAGAAAAGGCTCCAGGGAGACCTTATAGCACCTTCCAGTACCTAAAGGGGGCCTGAAAGCTGGAGAGGGACATTTTACAAGGGCATGCACCAATAGGACAAAGAGGGAAGGTTTCAAACTGAAGGAGAATCAACTTAGATTAGATATAAGAAGTTTTTTACAGTGAGGGTGATAAAACACTGGCACAGGTTGCCCAGAGAGCGGTAGATGCCCCATCCCTGGAAACATTCAAGCCAGGTTGGATGGGGTTCTGAGCAACCTGGTCTGGTTGAAGATGTCCCTGCTCATTACAGGGAGCTGGATTAGATGGCCTTTAAAAGGTCCCTTCCAACCCAAACTATTCCATGAGAAACTTGAGCAAGTCCTGCCAAAGGCCACCAAGTTTCCCACGGAATTAGAGCTCTGGGCCTGTGAGGAAAGGCTGATGAAAAAGGGCTTGCTTCACTTATGAAGGCTTTGGAGGAACACAATAGTAGATTTCCAATTCCCAAGAGAAGGTTACCAAGAACACGAGCCAGGCTCTTTATGAAAGTATGTGGTAGGAAAACAAGAGACAAGTGAAGCTGCCACAGGACATTAAAAAAACCACTGCTCTGAAGTATTGGAACAGGTGTCTGAGAGACTGTGAAATCTACATCCATGTAGATTTTCAGGAACCATCTGGACAAAGTCTGAGCAGCCTGAACCTAGCCTGAAATAAGTATTGATGTTGCTTTGAGTAGGAGCTGGGCTAGATGACCGTGGAGGTCCCTTCCAACCTGAATGAATCTGCAAGTGACATCACCTCATAAGCCTAAGCACAGGGGAGTCTGAGGTATCATAGATTCAATGCCCTTTCTGACAGTAACATCACAAACACCAATATTTATTTATTTATTTATTGTTGGGTGCTCACTACTCTGAAGCAACTGAATTTATCAATACAATTTTATAAAATGGTATTCAAAATGGCTTTAACATCTGACATATGCCTATCCCAGGGCTTCCTGCACCATGCAATGCACAAGGAGTGCTGGCATATGTTTGTATCACTGAGGAATGTTTGATTGCTCCACCTACAGCTTATCTGCTTAGTTAGTAGCATTTGTTTGAAGAAAATTTAGATGAGTCCCCTCTCTCTCCATATGCCTGCCTCAGTACAACCATATTGATATGGGTACCAAGATGCACAAGGTCATATAGACACAAGCTTTTAATCAGGCTGGAAGCAAGGCCTTGGAAAGTTTCCATGACACAGATGGTGACCCCTGGACCGTGTATCACATCTGTAGCGCCACTGTCCTTACCATATCCGCTTCATAAGAACCACCACCGGCATGAAGGCTGCCAGTTGTAGAGTAGTGTCAAGTATCTGATCACGGTAGTCAATGACGGGGCCTACACTTAATATCACTAATCTGGACTAAAAATTCATGTCAATCATGAGTAAACTTGCTGACACAAACTCTGAGAGCAGCAATAATCTAGCAGGGCCAAACCAAATCACTGCCTGGAATGCAGAGTCTGATGTAATACTTGGCTTCAAGTTGCTCCCATGACTCTCAGTTACACATACAGATACAGTCACCCACATTACACAGCTACTTTTGTTCAGCAGTTTTGTGAAATCTGTCAAAAAATTCAATGCTGTTCACACCAGTATCAGCAGAAGGCATTACATCAACAGTTAAGCACACTGGATCTCTGAAGCCCAGTTAAATCTTTAGGAAGACAATGACAAATACAATTTTAAAACATGGAATGATGTTTATAAATATTTGATAGGAATGCCAAGGTCTCTGAAGTTGACCAGAGCTCATCAAGTACAGAAGTTTCAAAATCACTTTGGTCAGCTACATACTTTCATGGCAGTGCTGCTGCTCTATTCACATTCTCAGCATGGTAACACAATTCTGCTGCATGGGCATGCTCAGATACCACAACTAGCACATGTGCCATCCTTTGGGAATCTCTGAGTTAATACAGCATCTAGTCTGGCATCCATCCGCTTTCACAAAACAACTCATCTAACCCAGTTTCCCATAATCTTTGTTAACTGTCCCACAGCTGTGGGCAGAAAAATTCCCCAGCGCCCTGCAGCCTGCTTCTTTTCTCTCTCTTTCTTGACACGCCCATAAAACACACTCTGGTTTCATGACAGAAGGTACTGAAACAGGAGGAAAATGCCTCCATTTTTGCTGACTAATAAGCATGCCTCCAATCGGATGCGACCACCTTCACATCACATGGAGACGCGGTCATGAGCTGTCCTACAGCACCAAAGTTCACCGGTGCCCATGGATTTCCTGTTTGTGGGCACCGTGGTCAGATCAGAGCAGATGCACCATGACACACAGTCTGACGGTGCTGCACTGAAGAAAATATTACATCATGTGCAGCCTTGAAATGCCGAGTGCTGTCCTCAAACAGGACAAGAACCTCACAGCAGCTGGTAAAAAGAGAAATCGTTCATACTTGAAAATCCCTAATTGAACTTAATAGGTGGAGAATAGACTTAAGACCTGAAACCAAGTATTTAATATCCCACAACAATTAGGAATTCTTGTGTATTATATTTGGTATTCACTACCTAACTGTAACCCCAAACTGTTTTAAATGCACTAAACTCACAGCCCCGCCATCAACACTGACGATGACTTCTACAATCTATAATAAGGATATGATCTATGAAAAGAACCACGCAATTTTCTTGGTTTTACCATCTTTGCATTTCAATGAACCTCCCCTTCTTTCTTTTAAGAATCTTGGGAGACTACTAAATTAAAAGATAGGATGGCACGCATAATAATCTATATATTTTCAATTTTAAGTATTTAATATATTTGTTCAAGTTGGGTATCCATGGAATTGTGATAATGTAAATAGAAGAGCCTAAGGTGAATTAGCAATGTTATTTTGAAACAAGGGTACACAAACAGATCTGCACTTTATTTACACTGAGTGCAGAGAACAAAAAGTGGACAAAGTCACTACAGTATTTTAACCTATACGAATGATGAAGATTAGTCTTTTTCTCTCTCTTTACACACCCTCCCTTAAAAGAGAAGATTTCCATGCCCAAACTACTTTATTTCTTTCCACATTCTGCTACATCTTCTCATTCATGAAAGGTTCATCAGCCTCATTTAATATATTTCAAGTTGGGTAGCTCAGGATGCTTTAACAAACAGGAATTTGTCTGAGCTTGGCTGGATGCCCTCAACTGCACCCTCATCCACCAGTTGTGGATGACTGGTACTAGCCAACTGTAAAGCACTGTTCCTGAACAAGTAACAATTGTTAAAATAAAAAAATTAGAGTTTAGGCTATGTATTGTTCTGTGCTGCTATCAAAGGAAGCACTTGCATGAAAATACAAAAGCAGGAAACAGTAAAAAAGTACATTCCATGGCACCAGCTCTTTGCCAGCTTCAGTCTTCACTGCATACTGTATCACACCACTAAATAAAAGGTGCACTGTGAGCAGCTTTAAAGCAAAAACAAATGACAAAAAACCAAACAGCCACCCCCCACTCCAAAAAAAAACCTCAAAAACAAAAACAACCAAAAAAAAAACCCAAAACAAGCAGACTGAAGACTAAAGCACTAAACAATTGTGACAAGAAAAAAATCTTAACAAAGGTCAATGTTGTCCCCAAGATTTTTACTTCAGCTGTCAGCTTTGAAAGCCAGATATACACAAATGTCAGTAAATGCAAAAGGTAAAAATTAGTACTCTTATACAGACATACTCACTGGCTTTCCAGAAATTCTCTCTCTTTTTTTTTTTAATTATGTACCAAGGTTATAATAATAAATCACAAGGAAGAATACCAGTTTTGATAGCATGCTGATTTACTTTTTCAAAACTGCAAATTATTAATTTTCAGTTCACTCCTGGAGTCCTCCTCCTATGTTGCAGGTCTCTGGGATGACCCAAACAGCACCACGGTGTGGCTGGACAAAGAGCACACTTGCCACTTCTTCTGTGTGAGGCTCCTAGACAAAAATCAGCTCTCGGCAAATCTTTACTTTCCAGTAGGTGAACAGAACTTAAAATCACAAGCCATAAGAGAAAAACAAACAGGCTTAAAGACGCAGATTTCAAGCAACACTGTTCACAAGGCTGTAAGTCTAAATTGCACAGCAACCATCAAAAATTTTAACATCAAAACAGCTGAGAGGAAAGCTAATGTCTTTACAAACAATTTGATGGGTGAAGGAATGGGTGTTAATGTCTTTGAAATGGGTCTTAATGCTAACTTCGGGCAGCAGGTTTGTTGCAGAGCGCACACAGCTTGGCTCCTGAAACAAACAAGGGTCTGCACAAGCCTGAACTTCTGAGCTTTGGGGTAAAAGAGTGAGTTCAGGGCGGGAATGTGTGGGAGGTGGTTCGGGAAGGCTGTACCTTCCCTGTACCTCAGCCAAAGGGGAAAGGAAGAGGGCAACGAGCAGCCAAGAGTTTGGTATAAAAGGAGGCTGCACCCTCCGAAACCTCGAGAGAGAGAAAACCCCGCGGGTGTGTGCCCCGGTGGACTCTCTCCCTTTATTCGAATGAAGTTGCAGGACTCCTCTGCCTCCTTTTTGGACATAAACCTCTGGCGTTTGTGGATTTTCCTGACACAGTGAACAAAACATACGCGTCACAACACGCAGCCTTCACTAACTTCTTCCTGACTATTACTGTATTCTTTTTGATATGCACAAAGCATGTAAGAAACAAGCAGGCAATGCTGTCAAAGAAGAATACAACACTTAAACGTAAATTAGATACATCAACACTATTTAGGCTAAAAATAAATCCCTGGAGACAAGATAAACTAATTGTAAGACATCACATTTTTAAAAATACGTCTTTAAAAAAGAAAACACATTTTAAAATCAAACCATGACATCTAAAACTACCTAGTTTTCTTTTCACCTTAAATTGCACAAACGCTTTCAAAAGATTACAAAAATTATTTTGGCAAAAAGAGACTCATCACGATATGAGTTCCGCTGAGTACCTGGTATTAACATACCTATTTTCAGCAGTTTTATGTGACAAATCCATCACCCTTCAGCTTGTTTAGGCTGAGAACAATCCAAAATAACTACAGTGTCAACACTGTGTGAACGTTCATTTCAGAGATAGAGCCCTTTGCAAAGCCTGACTGTGCTTTAAGCTTACTTCCTTCCCAAATTCAAACTAATTTTCCCAATAATTTTTCTGTAAGGAAGAGTCTGTGCTTTTGCAACTGCTCCACACAAATCTGTGTTATCTGTCCTGCTTGGAGTCGCAGGCACTGAATTCCATTTCTGTTCTTATTCATGCACGGCTCACTCTCCATGCCCACAGCATCTTCCGTCACTCCCAGCACTGCTAGCAATGTACAGTCAAGCCTGACCTAATGTGCTCCCCTGGAACAGAAGGCAAAAATAAACACACAAAGACAGCCCAAATGCTAGCAACCCTGGGTTCAAATTTTACCCATCTTGCATAGCATCAAATAGGCCACTTCATAATGTTTGCAGCTTCATCTCCTCCCGGTCCATGTGACACGCTCTTCTCAGTTTGTGTGTCTTTCAGTTTCCACCTGACTTTATTGCCTGGCTTTGTTACTGAATACCTTATCAAGCCCCAACTCTCAGTTCAATCAAATAATTGAATCATGTAAGGTTCTGGGATTTGATTGATGCAGACCATTTAGAAAAAGAAGTTTCCTGATGAGTTACTTCAGGAGATCTGTGCATGAGCCTCTGAAACCCACTACTGAGGGCAAACTGAGGAAATACAATAGGCTTTCCATCTCTCGCATCTTGTGCTCTATATAGCAATAGTGCATTTATGCCATACGTTTCCATTAATAATGCTGCTTTGTGTTAGCTGTCCTCAGACGTTGCACACCAAATCCTAGCTAGCCGACTATTTGTTTCCAAACTCCCCCTTTTTCCTTCTTAAACATTGCTGGAGCGAGGACTTTAAAAGAGGAAACATCCTACGATACTAGGTCAATTAATCTCCATGTCAGCCTGAGGGCAATACAGAGACAGGCTGAGAAGGAACTGGCAGGTTGGCAAAGATAAAGCAGCTGAGTAGCACAGTTCAGTCAGGAACAGCACAGGGCTGAGCACGAGCTGACAGCCTCCCAGTACTGCCACGGCAGGAACACAAAGCAGGAGAGTGATTAATTAGCTTGACAAAAAGGGAAAAAAACAGGATTAACAGCTACTGTTGATACCTACATGGATCCCCAACTTTTTTTTCAAAAACACTGAACTTGGCTTGGAAAATGGGCTTGAAAATAGCCTTGGCAATGACTTCTACAATCGATAATGATACATCACAAAAAAAGTATCAAGTGTATTAGGAATATACGTCTGTGCCTCTGCTTGGGGGAAACCTACCTGCCAGAGGGGCACTCAGCTGCTGGAAAATCCGCAGCAACTGAACCAAAGTGCCAAGAAACACATCAGAAGGGAGGAATTTGATATTGGCTCTGCAGAGGGCTGGCTGAAAAGTATAATGTTTTTTCCTCACTGGCATCTCTAACCTCTGTGATATTACAAATGCTTCTGCTGAGTGACAGCAGTATCCCTTTGTAAACGACTGGGAGGATTCCAGGGCTACTAGCAAGGAAAGTAATGCAGCTCCTGAAATTCCCACCCACCTCCATATGAAGCCACAGATTTCTCTCCTACACTGAAAGAATCTGTTCCAGGATCACAGGAGCAATAATTTTATGCAAAAGAAGAGAAAGCAAGGAAGAGTCCACTGACAATCAAAGCTTTCGTACTCTCGTAAGATCAGTTTCTTGGTTCCTTAAGACAAATATACCTAACCATTCACAGCCTCTCTGAAGCTCAGCTGCATGAGTGTGATACACACCAAGCAGAAATGAATAGTTGGGTCAACAATTTAAATACAGCAGCCAATAAATCAGAAATCAAAGTGGATTTGAATTGAGTATACAGAGACTCTCCAGAAAATACTTAAGGTCTGATAACAGAAAAAATGAAAAACTACTGCTTTAAGGAATTTAGTTTAGTTCACAGCTGTCCAATAGGCTACCACAGGAACATGTACACATCACTATTTAAAATGAGGCTTTTTTAATTCATCATGTTGCTGCATGCAACAAAACAGGTACCACGAACCAGCTCAGCCCAGAGAGACGGACCCCGCAGTTGCTTTCAGGGGCTGCCATGCCCAAGAACTGCTCTGTGGAAGGCAGCTGTGGATCACAGCTCTGTGGGAGATTGGTGACAAGCAATAGGGACAACGAGCTAAGTAAGAGCAGAAAATTGTGCTCCATCACATTCCTCCATGCCTTCTCTCACATGACAAACAAGTAAGAGACAGCCTCACCCTATCATTCATAAGGAGATTTGGTAATACGTGTCACTAAATACTCAAGGGAAAATCCTTCTCCATTTTTAAATACTTAAATAAAAATCCACCCATGGGAAAGAGCCACAAATCTGATATTCCAAGGGAGCAGAAGTAATAATAAAACATGTTAATTAATGATGGGGACAAATATTCCAGGTTCAAGCAACCTGAGAAGAACCAGCGATTAACTCAACAGTATCTCTGGGACAAATAATTTTCCTTTCCCCATAACTAATTTATCTTTTGCCAGTGGGGTGCTCTCATACATGGAGATTTAACTTTATGGCACATTAAAGTTTAGCGGTATCATATTACTTAGTAACTTACAAAACAGGATCATTTACAACTCTGCCTCTAGGCCTCAGAATCCAGTTTAAAACAGAGACTCTGAAAACGAAATTACCCTGACCTGGCCAAATGCCAATCCCAAGGCCACTGCCCACAGCAACTTTCTTTTCCTCAGGCTACCTTAGCAGAACTTCTAATAATGTTCCTGAAGATGTGGTCTAACATTATCCATTTTATTGGACAAGCTCTTCTTACGACAAAGAACTGGGACTGATGCCAAGTAGTCATTCAAATCAGACTTGAACAAGATGTTGGCCCAACTGTGGAATATCCGAGTACGTTTCACACATTTTACAAATATGTGCCTTTGGCACAACGGGGTCATGGAGTTATTTCTATGACTGTAAGACAGCCAATACAAGTTAACAAAACCTCTTCTCATACTTCTCTTTCTCGCCTTGCTTGCCTGATCTCATTTCGGATTAAATTTTACAGCTTGTATTTGTTCAGTAGGTCCCAGGTCCTTCCCTCTGTGCCTCACTCTGCTGGGCACAGTGTGAAGAACTTGAGAGCAATGACCCCATTCACAGTCCAAAACAAACCACACAAACGAAGAACAGCCCTGCCCCAATGAAGTATCCAGGGTCACCCTAGAAGATCTCACAGTCCACCACATGGGTAAGACATAGTGACAACTTGTTCCCATACAATAGCACCTTAAACATTTAAAACCCATTATTCAATACATCCTATATGTCAAAATGTCCATCTTATCTGGAATGGCTGCCTGCCAAAAACAAACCGTCACAAAGCATCTCACACGCCCTTTTTGACTTCATTACACAACAGTGTTTTACAGACATTTAAAAAACCCCACAGTATGTGGTGGTTTTAATATACAACTGAAGATTGTCTTCACGATTCAGTTTGGGTCTGAGTTCTCTACTGAGCAGTTTCCTACAATAGCTTTGGTAATACACTGTATTTAATTTTGAGGGATGAGTAGCAGCATTTCACTCAACTTCAATACCACACATCAGCAAGGCATTCAATCACTTTATTTTAACAACAATTTGTTGTTCAGATTCTAGAAATTCAAGTCTGGCAAGCTTTTTAATATGCATGAGTACATTTCATAGAAAGCAAATAGCACGTTTCCCATTCTGCTCAGCATGTTCAAGTCCTATCTTCTTCGCAGAAACGGACCACTTTGAAAGGAAAATCCTTGAATTAATACAAAAGGGCATCTGAAATCCAGTAGCTAACACTGATAAGCAAGGTAAAGAGAGTGAGGTCATTTCTAAACTTCCTTTAGAGGTGGGATATTAATTTTTCAATTTGCTGTGAAACGAATTTCAGAAACATAATGGAAGGGGGGAAAATTGCATATTACCATGCATGCCAGAAAAATGTTTGAAATATCCTATTTATCTTCCCTCTCTAAGGGATGTGCATTCTTTTGTACTCCTTGATGATGTGAATCACAGATCAGCATTCTGGGAATCAAGCCTATTCCCATTTACCAGTGTAATATGATCATTCAACATAATTAACACATGGTATTTCGTTACTGCCATGGACTTGGACCAGATCTGAAATGTAAATATTTGCCAAACTGTACATCCTAGTGCCCAGTGCTACACAATGGTGTAACTTAAGACACTCACTTATTTGCTTTCTCTTCTGGGGGTAGAGTTAAGGCTGCTGTGGGAATTCTCACTTTCATAACATGAGGCAGCTTAAACATTATAGATGATGTTACATTAATTTCTGCAGTATCACATTTTAAAGGTGTGGAAACAAGATGAAAGAGCTCGCAATACAGCAATCATTTCAAGTGGCATGAGAATGAACAGAAAGAAAACTCCTGGAACAAATAACAACCATTTCAATCTTCCCCAACTATCTTTTCCCTAGTGTACTCCATCACTCAGCTCTCCTAGGACACCATAATCAACAAACCACCATTCTGTGTGATTCAGAGCATGGCACACATGCAAAAAGTAATCACAAAAATCATTGCAAGATGTAAACACACAGCAACCTTACAGAGAGACATTTTATGACCAAGACAAGACTCTTTATAACAATCTTAAATTCTACAGCATGAAATTTCATAGGTTCTTTATCTTACATACTGTAACGTGTCTCATCTACTACAAATACAGATGTTACCTGTGTCAATGCCTAACACCCCCCACCTATCTTTTCATTCTTTGTCTCGCAACAGAAATATTAGGAAGCTATTCACCTCTGTGCTGGTTTTCAGTTTTGAGGTAGAGTTAGTTTTCTTCACAGTGGCTGGTATGAGGCTGCATTTTGGATTTGTGCTTAACAGAGGGTTGATAACATAGAGATGTTTTTGGTGGTGGTGAGCAGGGCTTTCACAGAGCCAAGGCCTTTTCTGCTTCTTGTATTGCCACAGCGAGGGAATTGGGAGTATGTGGGAAACTGGGAAGAGACATAGCTGAGACAGCTGACCCCAACTGACCAAAGGGATATTTCATATCATATAACATCATGCTCAGTATATCAAGTGAAGGAAGAAAGAGAAAGGGGGGGAGATTAGAGGGCTGGCTTTTGTCTTCCCAGGTCACCATTACGTGTGATGGGCTCTGCTCTCTTGGAGATGGTTGAACACATGCCTGCCCATGGGAAGCACTGAATTAATTCCTTGCTTTGCTTGTCCTTGTGGCTTAACCCATGAGTTTTCCAGCTTCTACTCTTCCAGTTCTCTCCCCAGTCCTATTGGTGGCGGAGTGAGTGAGCAGCTGTGTGGGGCTTGGCTGTTGGCTGGGGTTAAACCACAACCATGTCCAATACCAAATGTACAGATTTTAAGCCAGCTGTATACCTCCTATTAATACCGCCTATTACTGATTTTTCTCTTGGAAACACACAAGTCCTACAAGTGAAATTTTCCACAGCAGTTAGACAACAGAACTATTGCCTTGACATTGAAAACCCTCTCAGGATATTTCCCAGTTCTCGCTTAAATAAACAGTATCCCTAAGTCAATGCATCTTTGCAGTATCCCCAAGACTGAGCCATCGCATGGCATCACCTGTAATGATGATTTACACAAGAGTAAAGGAAAGCTCCAGCATTCCTTTTTCTTAGCCTCACCTAACATGTTCTTAGCTTTTCCCAGCTGCAAGATGATTCTTTCCCTTCACAGACCATAATCTCTTACCACTCATCCCAAAATGTACAACAGTAAATGTTCTCTGCCTGCAGCTGTCATGACAAGTTTTACACAGCAGCACAGAAGTATGAAACAGTTCTTGGCAAGCCAAGTACAAGAGTGGACTATTATCCTCCTCTTGCTCTCACTGCTTGGATTTATCAAGCTGCACTCCTTGCAGCCTTTGGCAGAACACATGGCATTCAGCAGAAAGGTGGATCATCTTGCCTTCCCTAAAGGAGCAAAAGTTGCTTCTTCTACTATGTCAGAAACTTAATGAAAGGTAAGCAGTGCCACATCTTCTACTCGCTCCTAGCAAACGCTAAATCCCTGAAGAACACAGGGAATGTAAAAATACAAAACAATGGGCCTGCAGCTGTACTAAGACACCTAACCCCAGGGTAACCCTAGGTTCCTCCAAGATGAGTCTATTTTTCTAAGCCTGTTTATAGAATAACCCTTGCACAAAAGGATAAAACTTAGATGGACTAACAAAAGTGCTATCAGTAGGAACCTTGTTTCATTCTTGCCTGCTTCCTTTCCCTACAAATGTCACAAACAGGTAAGAAAACAGGGGAAGAGGAATATTTGAATATAATGAAGAGGATTATTGTCCTCCCCTGTTACATTTCCTTTGGTACTTATGGCAGCACTTGGAGACAACTCCAACAACAACCATGTTACTCTGGATTCTCTCAGCATTTGTGGCAAGAAAATAACAGATTACAAAAAGCTATTATAAGGGCTGAGTGTTGGACCAACTCGCCTCCCCTTAATGTCAACGTGAGCACTATCAAAGATAAGGCTGAATGACTCCAAGCATCCTTCACAGAGATCTTACTTACTGAGGTATTGGATGTACACCAAGGAAAAAGTCGCAGACCAAACCTGGAAAGAAGAAGAAGAAGAAAATGAAGTTTTTTGCCTTTTGGACCCACTTCCCACCACAAACATAATTAGCTTAGGATGACAGAAAGGAGACATTAAAAAAAAACAAACAGGAAAAGGTATATCAAATTCCACCTCCTTCTGAACAACAGGAGTAAGTCTTAACACTGGTCGCCAGGGCATAATATACTGATTTGATCTGGACTCAAATTTAAATAATGGCAATAGGCAAATATTAAAACAGACTTACAGAAACTAAAGGGAAAACAGAGATCACAGGGAAAAGCAAAAGCTGTGTGTCTATCAAATCAAAAACGCTAGTCAGAAAAATCCAGTGCTTCTATCCCCTGGCATTCAGATCCCCCATTATCACCATGACTCCTGATGACCTGCTTACAGCAGCCAAACTAGAAATTAAGCAAGACCCTTCCTGATGAACTCTCCTCCAGTAGCCTTGCTTTCTGACTGCTGTCACCTTTGCTTCTAGTACAACAAAACACTGCTGAAGTGAAAATCACACAAAACCACACAACAGAAAGCACCCCACCTTCTCCAATTTATACTGGAGCTTTCAGGCCTGTAACGGCACCCCCTCAATGTCAGAAGGGTGCTACAAAAATAGAAAACTGACCAAAGAGAGACTAGGATTTCCTTCAACTACATGGAGGAAAGACATGGAACAGTGCCATCTCCACTGTTTAAAAGCCCATCAATATTATTGCAGCTGCAAACAAAAAAATAAGTACAGACTAATTATTAAAAAAAATGTGTGATTATTTCCCCAAATTTGGTCATGGAAATGTTTCCGTTATTGCATTGTTGCTGTCAGATTTTTAAATTAATGTTTTCCCTTCACCTGATTCACTGTACCAAGTAAGACAATGAAACATTGCTGTTGATTTCACACAGTCTGTTTACTCACCTGCTTCAGCACATGGACACTTCAACAGATCATACAAATCAGTTCTATATATCTTCGTTGAAGTGAACTAATGCTGTATGAACTCATAACTGATATCAGGCTCCACGGCAAGCACTTGCAGGCATCCATCCAATCTAACTAGCTCCCCAGTGATACAAGTGACAACAATTTCAGCCACTGAACTACTCACATTGAAGTCAAGGGTGGCTAAGCAATAACTAATAAATAATAAAATAAACATATAATTTTAAAAAATAATCAAGAATTAAATAATCCAAGCTTCCCACAGTTCCACTGAGTAGATGTTGGCTAGTTAATCAAACTGCTGCCACACGCAGTACGCTGTCAGCTACACTTACAGATGAACTTTCTCTACCACAGAGGTAAGCCAGTTATGAACACGGCATGATCTGTAGCAAAGGCAGAAATGGCCTCAGAGGAGCAACTTCAGGTCATGTAATCCTGTAAAACAGGTAGCAGTCCTAGCCATGTCAGAGGTACACTGACTGGCTTGACAAAAGCCAGCTCTACAAAGTAAAATTAAGAAAGGAAAATTAAATGCTTGCAAGAAAACTGTTCAAGAGGTCTTGTTGCTGGCCAAGGTAAACATTAATAATAAACTCAAAGAAACAAGACTCTTCTGACAGACCAGAACCCATTAGATGAAAATTCATGGGCAGATGCAACTGAAGAGCTCAGTTCATACCCCCACAGATTCACTACAGGGCTTGGGTAGGTACAAGACTGTTGCAAAATACTATGATGCAAGGGACAGCCACTCTGCAAATCCTTCAGAAACTTGAATCTTTCACTGTGTTTTCTGCAAGAGTAGGGAACTGTACTCAGCAGCCAGACAACCTGTTCAATCCACAGTTTACAGCAGAAGAAAGTAAGGAGACAAGTCTGCCTTCCAAAGCAGAAGTCCTGTTACATGAGGGCTTAACAAAACCTAGAAGAAAATGCTGATATTTTCTCTTCTAGAGAGCTCAATGACTGGTAGGCACTTCTCTCCTGGTATCTGTTAGGTACATCACCACACCTCATCCTCTGAACTAAAGCATACTTGTCTTTCAGTTCCTCAAATAATGTCCCAAGGGCAAGCAAAGTCTGTTTGCTTTTGTAAATGAATGCCTTGGACCAATGTCATCACCAGGTAAGTACCTACTTGGGTTGTCCTTGACAGTTTTAAGTTTGCCATGGGGATATTTTGTACCTGAAGTATGAGATGAGTGCATTTTATGAATAAAATTAAAACCTACAGCTCTAACCACTTACAGATCTTTTAAATAGCAACTGGGCTGTCTAGTGATACAAGCAGAAATAGTCTGGTAGTGATCTTCTACTAAAGACTTAAGAAGAACATCACCTCTCAGTATCTTTTAAAAGTAAAGGAGGGGGATGACAGCACCTTCAAAACAACAAAGGCCTTAAGAAGATTTTGATACATTACTTTCAAATTTTAAAAACAGAGGAACTAAATAGCACTTCCTAAAACAGGGAGAAACATGAGGATTCCTAAATGAAGCAACATTTCTCTTTAAAGAGCTCTTTAAAAAGCAGTTCAGAAAAAAAACCAGCTACATATCTAAATGACTTGGACCAGTTTTGTTTCCTTTGTGTGGTTTAATGTAGAAACAGCAAGGAAGAAATGGACTAAAGACAGCAAAACAGTTCTGTTCTTACCATAGAATGAACTTTCTCAGCTCTTCAAAGAGGAACTCATGGAGAACAGAATAAGAAGGAAGAATTGAAGATAGAGACTAAATAGCTGTGAAAACCAAGCTATGATGAAACACAAGCAGGACTTTTTGTTTTCATAAAAGAAAGCAAGATTTAATAGAGACTGCTTGGGTATCCCTGGAGAATAGGAAACTGAAGGTGGATTTTTCAAGGCAAACTGACTGCTTTAAGAAAGATGCCTCAAGAAATTATTTTTTAAAAAACAGACTGAAAAGAAGAGAGTTTCCTGTATAAGTCTTTGGAGGTACTTTGTGGTGACCTTTCACCACGAAAATGGTGCAACAACATGGAACTTGGAAAACTGAAAGCCATCCAGATGAATTTACACTGGTGTGGGAACTTAAGACTCTGTCTGTTCTCATTTCCTCCTCCTGGTTCTCCCTAGAAGATCCCTTCTCTGCTTCACAGTCCTTTTCACTTTGCCTTCTATATAACTAGAATAGAGAACACATCCAAAAAGCTCCTGTTCTCAGTGAAGTCTCTTCCTCTACAGATAGTCAAATTCCTCTATGGATCACTGGTTCCAGCAATTACTTTCACCATGGCCTTTATATCCTAATCTATAACCATATTCACCTGAAATACTGTCCTGAGTCTTCCTACATGAAACAGGAGAAGTTTCAGTGTGTTGGATTAAGTTGATCTTCCATCCTGAGTAGGTGTGAGGGGAATATACTGGGAATTTTCCCAGAGTTGCAGTTCTTCCCCCTTCCTCTTCATCTTTGATGGCACCCAATAGCTCAGCATTAGGTGTCTCTGCTATTTATATCCTCCCTACAGACGCCTCTGCTGCTGTCCACAGCGTCCCAGGTGCTATGAATGCAAAGTCTTGCCAGTCCCGGTGCTTTCTCCACTTCTGGGAAACAGACCAGCAAGAGCTTTTCTAACACTCGAAGCCACTATTACTTGGCAAAACTTTGTGAGACAGCACAGCAGCACTGGAAAGATCCAAATGCTCTGATGTATGAAAGAAAATCACTTAATTTATACTTGGAAGGTTTCCTTTACAAGCTTTTAGGCCAGCCATTTAGGTTTTTATTTTACAAGGAGACATGCTCCCATCTGCATGTTAGCACAGGTCTCTCCTACTGCCAGAACCATTATCCCATTCCCCTAATGGTATTTTGTCCACATGTATATAAATACATATAAACAATACTGTGCAGACTGTCCTCCAGTGGAAACAACACACTAGACATTCGCAGAACATTGCTTTCAATCCTTCACAACTTCAGCTGCACTTTCTTCAAACAAAGTCAGGTAACAACCTTCATTCACATATGGTTACAGTCTTAAAATAAAACGGAATGCAAAGCTGATTTTGGGATAAGTATATATTTACAAAATCAAGGAACTGTTTAAAATAAAGCTGGATGAACATCCTGGGCAGAACCACCTTACACTGAACAGTATGCAGAGTTGTGGGTAAAAAACAGCAGTAGAGAAACAGAAAGGAAAGTATGCTTTCAAAAGCATTCTTGAATTATTTAACCTTTAGAAACGTGCAAATGAAAATAGAAAGTCTCCTTGCCAGCACTCAACGTGAGTTTGGAGTACAGCTGCAATCACCATAAACGTGATTGTCAGCACACTGCCATAAGGCACTTGAGGAGACAGCACTGACTACCCAATTGCACAAGACAAGTCACTTGGGTTCTTCCCATCAGCGAGTGGCCTAAACCCAGGATTCCTTCAACTTCAAGCTTTGACTCCCTCAATCCTTCAGGTCAAATGAATTTAATTAAGAGTGAAATTAAAAGACACCAAATACAGGAGAGTTCACAGAGCCCTCTGCTCTCTAAGATTTGCACTGATCTGTGTTCCCTAGCACGGAGTCTCAAAATTTTGAGCTAAGTCTCCTTCAAACCTGCTGACAGGGTGTGACATTTCAGCTCTCTGTTCAGTGTACCACCTCATCCTTCCTTTTCAGCCCTTCCTCCCACGGGAGGGCTGCAGACTTCCTCTCCCTTAGCCTAGTGCCTTCTCAAGGCTCCTGCCTTCCCACCCACTCCCCCCTGAGCTCCTTCTCCAGTCTATCCCTGCCTCCTGCCCAGACATGCCACACATGGATGATGCAGCTCCTGTGGTCCTATGCCTGCATGAGGCTGATAAATTCCATCATACCCTCACTGTGAGCCTACACTGACCAGTCCAAGCACCAGTAAATCAGTGAGCCCGGGGCGAAGGCAGCTCTACTTGAGCAATAATCAGACTAGAAACTAAAGCCCAATTAACACACTTCAGCTGATTCTGATTCTAGTCACACAGCGACTCGGCCTCAAAAATATCATCAGCTTTTCACTAGTTAACGCAGTTTGTTTCCCCTTTTGCACTTGTAACAGAGATCATGGAAATAAACACCCAGCTATTAGTCACTTCCAGCTCCAGAAATATCAGGCATTAGAACAGCACGACAGCGTTTGCATTAGAAAGAACTCTGACAGCAAAAGGGAAAAGTGCTTTCAAAAAAACTTTAGTAAGTTTTCCTGTTATACCTTTTGAAACAAAGATTAATGCAAACTTCAAATCTTTTAAACTTATGTTACTACTTCAGTGTTATCGTAGTATTACAATGTCATATTCACATCACTGTAAAGAAATGCTAAGCTTAATTAATACCTTTGTCCACTCAAAGGCTTATTAGAGCATATGTTTATGATTTAGTCTGCCCCATCTGCCTGGAGCTATACCTACAACATGCCTGTCAGTTTTATACTCTTGCTTTTAAAAGCTTTTCAACAATAGAATTTTTTCACCTCTCCTCAACAGGCAGTCTGACGGACCAATACATCTCACTGGCATCAAAACACAGCTCATTACTTACTTGGGATCCCACATTTCCTATCTGTTCTTTCTTCCGTGTGAAGCACAGTCAGATGTCTTTCTTACTGGGCTTGCAGAGAGTAACAGCTTGCAGCAGCTGGGCTTTGCCCAAGGATCATGCCTCATTCTACAAACTCTAGCTCTCAAGGTTTATTTTTTGACAGCAATGAATGCAAGTGTTTGGAATATCATCAGAAAACAGAGGGAAGGGTGAGGTAGGGCTTGAAAGACATTTACGCAACAGTGCTGTCCAGCTCTATTAGCACGTAACTCACAGAGACACATCACTTTCCCAGAAACACTTGTGCAACGAGGAAAGCATCCAGTGTCTTTCACTGGAGAACAGCGTCCTGCCTCATAACAAACACACCACAGAAAACATGTCACTGAACCACAGAAAGTGACCCACAAGACAGATTTGATGGGGTTTTTCCCAGGAAACACAGCACTAACATTCAGCAATGTATGTTTCATCAGAGGGAGGCTACAAGGCGTAGCAGAAGCAGTCTCTGGAAGTCAGTTTTAGGAGATCACGAGAGATGAAGAGGAAGTGCAGAGTGCACTAGCGATACCTCTTTAGTCTCCAATAGAGCATCTTGTTACACCTAAGTAAAATATACAACGGTTTGCATCTTCCCAATGAGTACTTCTCCTCAAAATTAAATTCTAACATGCATTGCACTGAGCGAAGAGATGGCACTTCCTGAGCACATCCCTATTTTTCCACAATTTCACTGCCATGCAGAGAGAAAAAGACAAATATCTATTTCTGGTCCACTCACATTCTCTGGGTATTGCTCACATGGCCTCACCAGGACTGACTCAATCCTAAGGTCTGTTAACAACCACAGCACAAACGGGGAGATGATCAGCTGGTCCTGGCATGTTTATTCTGCTTTCTGGAATCAAAGAAGGCAACCCTCAGATAAGAGCTATTCCCTGGTCATACACTGTCTTTTCCCCAAGCTCAGCACCGTGCTTTACTGTCATTACACTTCCTGCATGAAATTTGAAAGAACATGGTTTGATGTATTCCAGAACGCATCTTTAAGTGACGTTACACCAAAAAGGCACTTTGTACTTTGAGAATCACTAAAGGAAAGCAAGTTTACAAATACAAAGTATTCCCCTACCCACATACAGACCTTTCCGATATAAGCTCGTAGCATAGTGAGGAAAGCTTTTAATTTAACTTCTTTTAGCATCTTAGCAACACATCAGCATCCTAAAACCTTCCTTTATTTCTTCATCTGGGGTATTTACAAGTATTGCCATAGTTTTACACACCTCCTTCCTTCTCAGACCAAAAGGCTGCTCGATCTCAGGATCAGAGAATTCATGCTGGAGCAGGCCTGTGGGGGCTTCATCATGCTCTACCTTACACAGGGCCAGCTAGGAGGTCCCTAAACGACTTTATCTGCTTTGGCCTTGAAAACCTGTGAGGACAGACATTGCACAACTCCTTCTGGGCAACTTGTTCCAACATCTGACTGTCCTCATTGCAGGAAATGACATCTGTCTTGAACCTCATTGCAGCTTTCCTTCGTTGTCCCTCATGCAGCCACCATGTACCAAAGTGAAGAAGCTCTGTCTTCTTGAGAACCTCCTCTAAAGTACCAGAAGATCTCTACAGGTCCCATCAAAGTTTTCTCTTCTCCAGGCTGAACAAGCCTAGTTCTCTCAGCATATGATCCTCATGGCACTGAAAGGCCTTTAAATGCTCTCTTAGCCTCACATCCATCCTCACCCTCTGCTTATGGCACCAGGGATCCCATTTTAGCTCTGTCTGAGGCCTTCAGTGCCTGCCCAACGTGTGCCATAGCTGTGCCTGCCTCCAGCCACGTGTGTGAATCCTGGTCCTGGACCCTGCTGATGCAGACCCCGACCTGAGATAATCACTTCCTTGGGTACTGGCTGCAGTCTTATTAAAATAGCCCTGGGTACTGTCAGCTGCTTTCACTTCCAGGGCACAGCACTGGCTCGTGCTCAGCTTCTTTAAACCACTCTCTCTCTTTTTGTCATGCATCAATAAAACTAGTGACATTCAACATAGGAAACTAACGGGGCATCGGTCACTTGCAAACAGCACAATCCTCATGGGGAAAGTGAGAAACTGAGATGGGTTTTCAATTGTAAAACCCAAGTACCTCAGGAATATTAACATACTACTTCTAAAACAAGCAGTCACTTCTGCTCCATACCAGCTCTCTCAGAGTAATACCAAGACAAACTCTCGGGTTCTCTAGTGCAAACTTGCTAGTTTCACTTGTGACACAAATGTGAAAGTAACTCCTCCAATCAGTGCTGCTGCCTCAGTGTTGGTTTGCTATTTTAATCTGTGCTCTTCCTGTGTTTCACTTTTCTATTGCAGTTTTTTAGTTTGTGTTTGGGGATACAGGGGTTAAACACTAAAAATATACAGTTGTGATGGAAATACCCTCATGGACCGGCTGAGGTTTGGCATGCTTTGGAAGAAAATAACTTAAAATAGCACAGAAAGCAAAGACTGTGGGATATGCATCTCTGATAGCTACCTTCTGTTAAAATAACCAAAATAGCTAAGATAACACTGACATTCAGTTAACCCTCTATCCCGCTCAACAGAGATGAACAGGGCCATTCTAACCCCAGAGCTTTGCCTGAATTATGCAAACGATGTTGCATTTGTTATGTTCTGACCCCAAGGTCTTCTTATGCAGCTTTATTAATATGAATTAAGCTTAAAGAAAGTACCCAAAACCAAGTTTGCCACAAGTCTTACAGCCCCATTACACAAAAGGCTTTGTCTCTAGGATTTGCAATTTGATCATCACAGGTCTAAAAATATGAAAGGGAAAGATCTGGAGGCAGAAGCTATATTAGCTCCATCAGTTTTCATACTTGGAGCTCAGGAAAAATGCAAAATGGAAGCAAAGGACATAAAGCTGCGAGGACTTATTTTTTTCCTTGGTGTTCTCAACGTCACATTGATAATTTATCTTTTGACATTCTAAAAGTTATTGATTCCTAACTTTGAACTCACATTCCATGTCAACATAACTCATATGAATGCACACTTCAGTGTCTGCTACGCTTTTGCAATTATACACCCTGGCTACAAAGGACTCCACTACCAGCTTAACAAACAAACCATTAAAACAATTCGTGGCACCTGTTACTAAGAACTTTGCTACAGGAACATGTTAAGTTTTGGCTGCCACAGGCAACCATTTAGGCCCATCTAGAAGTGGGCCAATAGCCCAAACAAACTGTGTGATCTGACTCTCGTGGCTGTTCTAGAGAATATTTAACTTTTTCACAGACATATCCCGGGTGACTTATGCCCAAGTCTTAAAGCAAGTTCAGTGCAGTCAGGTAGGAAAATCAGGTGCCCCCATTCCTGTGGTTCAAACCACAAAACTATACAGAGTAAAAGTGCCAAACAAAAGAGCTGATAAAAGGATTAACCAGAGAAATGCAGCTCACCCTTGTACTCTAGTTTTTTCCTTAACACAGCATCCCTATACCACAGTTCCTCCCCCCTGCCCATCACAAATCCCTGCAGCTGAAGGCCTTCCCGAGAGGCAGACCTCACAGAGCTCCCACCTCCCACCAGGAGCACGGTGACAGGCGGATATCCAAGATTCAGCAAGAAAAGTTTCCGAAACCTTGAACAGGAAAAGGCCACGCTGGAGTCAAGTTTTACATAAGAAGGGGGAAGGCAGGAACCGCTGGCACCACCTCCGCGGGCGGCTGCCGAGCGGAGCTGTCAGCCCACCGCGGGCTCCCTCCCATCCCGGCCGGAGCGCAGCCTCCCCTCACGCGTGCCCTGCGCGCTCCCAGCCCCTCACACCGCTGCAGCCTCGGGGGGTGCGCAAGGCCACAGCAGAGGCCCCCCCCCCCTGCCAGCAGCGCTGTCCCAGGGGTGTTTTCCCCGGTGGCGGGGACAAATCCGTCCCCAGCCGAAGCCATCCGCTCCCGTGCGGGATGGGCACCGCGGGCTCCCCGGCCGAGAGCAGGACCGCGCACGCAGACGCCGCTGGGCTCGTCTCATCCCTCTGAACTAACTTTCCTGTTTCCGCAAAAATCACACAGGCACCGGAGGGGGTGGGGGGTTATTGTTTCCAGCAAACACTCCTCACTCCTAGGAGCCACCCGCACCCCTCCCGCACCCCCATCCCGCCGGGACCCCGCCGCTCCCCAGCATCTCCAGCGGCCGGGCCGGCATCCCGCGACCCCCGAGACGGGCAGCCCCCGGCCCCCCCGCCCCGGGCCGCCCCGCTCCCGCCATGTCC
>VZTD01003056.1:389530-448374 GCA_013397725.1 Rhagologus leucostigma
GTCCCTGGCCGGGCCGGATGGGGCCGAGTGCTGGGGGAGCGGCGGAGGTACGGCAGGACACGGCCCCAGCTCCTGCCAGCGGAAACGGGAGGAGGGGCTCGGACCGGCGTTACCGAGCGGGGAGGAGCTGGGGGCGCTGCCCAGGGGAGGCTCCAGCCCCGCGGAGGAGGGAAGGAAGGGATGGAGGGAGGGAGTGCTGCTCGCCCGCTCCTCCGGCGCACCCCAGCCGCTCCATCCCGAGCCCGGCGGAGCCCCTTAGGCAGAGCTGTGCCCGGAGCCCGCCCCGCTCCCTCTGCGCCCCGCGGGACCCTCCGGGAAGCCTCTGGGGTGGGCGCCAGGAGCATACCCCGGCGCACCCTCCCGGAGCTGGCGGGATGCGCCGGGGCGGGGGGCACCGACCGCCCCCCGTGAGCTGCCCCCTGCCCCGAGGGACCCGCGGCTGGATGTCCCCTCCGGGCTCAGGTAGGCGGGGGTGGTGCCCGTGCCCGCAGGCGGCCGTGAGTGCAGCCCTGACCGCTGCTGCAAACGGCAAGCCCGGGCTCAGATGCTCGGTGGTCCGGAGCCCACCACGACTGCCAGTATGTTGCTGCAGCTTCTAGCACAGGGGGAAAGCGCGTCTGAGTGCTCCTCTGAGGTTTCTGCGGTCGCAGCAGGAGTTGTAGACAGGTGTGGGTCGGTCTCTTCTCCCAGGTAGCAAGTGATAGAATGAGAGGAAACAGCATCAAACTGTGCCAGGTAAGGTTTAGATTGGACATTAGGAAATACTTCTTCACTGAAAGGGTGTTCAAACATTGGAACAGATTGCTAAGGAAAATGGTGGAGTCACCATTCCTCGAAGTATTCAGAAAATTAGCATATGTGGTGCTTAGAGAACTGTTTTAGCGGTGGATGTGGCAGTTCTGGGTTAATTGCTGGACTCTTGGAGGTCTTTTCCAACCTAATGATTCTTATCTGTGGTGCTATGTGAGACAGGGCCATAAGGGAGATCCTCTGAGATCATACAGAAAGTCCCCACCTGCCTTTCCCTGGGTGACAGTGGAAGTGCAACAAAAACTTACTGAAGCCAACTTTAAACACTGTGTCCAGCAGAAGAGTCTATCGAGCTGTCTCAGCATGGCTGGGGAAGGTTCTGGCACGGACTACTAAGTGAAGTGTTACATGGTGGGGAAACAGCCTAGAATTGGGGCAGAGATGCCTACAGAAGTAGACCATGGACATGGGCCTCCTGAGAAGAACTGTGTTTTACAGTGTATGAAGAGCAACTCAAGGCTTTACCGTAAATGTTTTTGCAGAAGAAAGATCTGTTTCACATTCCTAGGTCCCCTGTGTATTCTCATTTCCTTCTCTGGTACTGCTGCTGCTGTCACACTTCTCAATTCAAGGAGATGTCCACATCAAATATATTCTCTTGTACCTTCCATCATGTCCTAAGTGGATTTTTATAAACTGCTTGGTTCAACAGACTGGAAGCATCCTGGTGGCAGTGCTGCCGGCAACACAACTGTCATTTGCTGCATGTTTATTTCTGGCCCCCTCCAGAAGAGAAGCATGTGCAGCACTGCTCTGTTCGTCATTGATTTATGTACAATAGTATCCAAACCTTGCTGTGTGTTTACCTTAAAGCAAGAAACGAAGGAAGTACATCTTGCAATGCAGTAGGAGATAAAGAGATCTGTGGAGAGAAGTTCTTTTGGTTTTTTGGTTCCAAACTCCAAGAAGAGTCCATCTCCTGGATGCTGTAGCTCTAATGCAGCAAATCCCATTGTACCTGAGGACTGAAGGATCTTCATTTCAGAATTGTTGCCAATCTTTAAATAACTCAAACTTTGGAAATAAACAACCGCTTCCTGAAAGACAAGCGGCACAGGAAGTCAGCAGACAGTGAGGACACATTTGACAGTTTTGGTGGTGGTGTTATTGTTGGTTGGTTGTTTACTCTAAATGAAACAGCATGATGTTGTGTTCTTTACCTGTTGCATAAGCACAAGCGGCTTTTTACCCAAGCATATGGGATTTCTATTGTTCAAGTCAAAGCTAAAAATAGATATGTGAAATCAAGTCATCATTTAGTGTCTACCTTGGAAAGAAGGTAAAAGGTGCATGGGAAGAAAATAAAACGTACATGGGAGCTTTGTATGAACCTGATCATTTAGGGAAGAGCTTGAGGATCACTGTGAAACTGGGGGGGACTGGAGTGGCTGATACTGCAGATACACTTTCTACCAAGGAAACTGCATTCGTCTGCAGGTCTCTTCTCAATTATGCCAGTAAATTTAGGGAAGTAATCCTAGTTCTGTGCATCAGCTTTAACTAGCTGTTTTCCACATGTGACTGAATCTACACGGGGACACTTTGATGTTGTCCATACAGTGAGGAACAGAAAGAGTTGCACCTAATCAGCATCTTTTCCCAGGCAACCAGCAGCAGGATGAGAGGACACAGTCTTAAGCTGCACCAGGGGAAGTTTAGGCTAGACATTAAAAAAAAAATTGTTCACAGAAGGAGTGGTTCAGCATTCAGTGGGAATGGGCTGCCCAGGGAAGTGGTGAAGTCATTGTCCCTGAAGCTGTTTAAAAAATACTGGATGTGGCACTTAGTGCCGTGGTTTAGTTGATAAGGTTGTGTTAGCTCATGAGTCGAACTTGACAATCTCAAAGGTCCTTTCCAACCTAGTTAATTCTGTGATTCTGTGTACCTGAATCCATGGCATCTGACCAGCAAACCTAAGGGCTACATGCAGCTTTTGAGAACAGCTTTGAGGCTTCTAGAAACGGATGCTTTCCAGTGTGATTCACAGGATGTTCCCCCTCTACTGTAATAGCGAGTCTGTGGCTTTGGTCACAGCCACCAATTTCAGATGAAATGATAACATGGCAACAGAGCTGAGTGCTGTGGGGAAATTAAGGAGGTTGAAAATCAAAATCTATGTTTCTCTTTTATTCAGAAAGAGATCATCCATCTAGACTCTCTAACTTTGCTATATTCAGGTTCTTTCCATCGTTATTGCTGAATTCTGCACCTGAAGGAGATGAGGGCGGTGCTTCTCTTTAATGATGCTCTATTTGTTTTCCTCAGAATGAGCACCACTACTTTTGTGTGTCATTTAAGAGGCCAAAAATTGTATGAATCACAGATTTGGAGTCTTGACTAATTGCTGAACCAGCATGTTAAATGCAGGCAAACATAGCTACCAGTGCAGTAGATCTGGATCTGGTGTCCAAGAGGATTGGGACTGCACCGTGGTCTGTGAGGTTACTGACAAAGCTGTGATCAAGCTTCTGGCTAGCCTTGCCTTGTAGACAGTAGCCCTGATCTTGCTGTTTCATTACAAGCATGCAAGTTGTCTGCTGCCTTCCTGCTTGGTTTTGATGTAGACTCTGCTTGCAGGACTGATGAAACAGCGTGACCCCCTGGCAGCTTCTCGGAGGCTCAGCATGCGTTCCTCCTGCCTCTTCTACAGCTCTAGAGCAAGTTCGAAGGTGTTCTCACCTGTCTGAATTAGCTCTTATTCTTTGCTGTAACCACACAAGTTCTTCAACTCCTTCATCTAGTCCAGGATGTCAAAGAAGCAAGACAAAACTGAGCCGGGTAATGGGGAAGAAAAGGTCACTGGGAAACGATTGCACCAAAGGCTAAAGCATGTGTGTAATACTCAAGGAAATAAAGATCCTTGGGTCTAGATATTGAAGTAGAAAGAGATTTAAATTCAATCCCTACCTTTGCCTCTAGGCCTACCTACGTGTTTTCTTTGTTGGCAATGTCAGCTTAAGAAGTTCCCACCCCCTCACCACAGATACATGAATGAATTCAAATGAACTTGTCTTACCTGAAGTGTTCCTTTTGGCTTTGAAGTGAAGATGAAGGGAGGGCTCCTGTCTTGCCTAGTTCTGTGTTGCTCAGACCCATGGTCTGTTGTATCTTATCTCAGAAGACTATCAGTAAGTGGAATCATTTATTAATTCAGTTTGACATGATTCCACAAGCAGATGTAGCTGCACAAATTAGGGCTGATAAACTGAAGCATGTACATTTGAAAAAAAGGTAGTCAGTTAAATGGAAACTTTTTAGGAGCTTTGTTATAAAGAAAACATGGATATATAGATTCCTGTTTTGTCACTTTACCTTCTTATGTCTCAGTGTTGTGGCTGTAAAGTGACCAGGGGAATCAGCTTTTACTGTTTCGTCCTTTGATTTTACAGCAAGTTCTTACAGGCTAAGGTTAATAATTCTGGTATTTCTGCCCCAACAGAAATTAAACTTGTAAGACACTCTGATATCCTCATTTGTTGTCGGTTCTTTAGATTTCAATTTAGCGTTTTCTCTTGAAACTAGGCTATCTCTTTTTTTACATATGCTGCTGTTTTGTGTTTGCTTTGCTTTATTTTTAGCAAAATTGCAGCTGGCTCTTAGTTCTGATGCACTGTCTGGTTTCTTCTGGTGAAATTCCAAGAAAGGAAGCCTTGGGGACAGAGAGCTACAGTCCTTCCAGTCTTTGAAGTATTTTTGCATGGCTCTCACCCATTCTGCAAGGGGACAGAAGCCTTTTAGTCCAGATCAAAATTTCCAGTACTTCTTTTGCCTCATAGCTTTACTAAATCTTCTTCATCTCATGGCCTACATAAAAGTGAGCTCTCCCAGACACATGAATTTTCTTTTGATTCCTCCACTGAGTTTCAAAGGAAGGTAGATGTCTCTTGCTGACTCTGGTTATTGACACCAGGGAGCTGTGAACTCCAGGCGCAAGCACAGAAAGGAATAGTGCCAGAGAAGAGTCTTCCATTGCTATTAAGTTGAAAAAAAATCCCGCATGAGTGTCCCCAAATCAACTGTGCAAAGACTTCATCTGTTCCTCAGCCTGTTGGTTTGTGTTGACTGCCTTGATAACATCTTAAAACTTTGCTTAATGTGGTTTTATTCATGATCAGCTAATGGACTAAGTGGACTTCTAGGGCTCATCTTCTTCAGAGACTGACTTCCATAGGGTCTGCTGTTGTGGTGTAACCCTGCAGTGAATGCATGCAAGACACCAGGCTCATGTTTGCAGGAGAGTACGAATATACATCACGAAGAATTTTCCATTGCTGGGGACTTTCTCTGCCCTTTCTCGGTACAGGCTTCATTTCAAAACATTGTTGTCTGCATTGGCCAAAAATACTTTTCCCAAGGGTCAGTCTTTTTTCTTATTAGCGAGGTTTTATATGATTTATTGCCTGCTCCACGCGTGGTTCAGAGATCAGGAAGGAAATTGCACAGGGCTGAAATAGGTAGGTGCATGCATCAGCCAGCAATAGACTGTAGCCAGTGGGTGCCATTCATACTTACATGGCCAGCTGGAGAGGCTGGCTGGTTTGCAGAGATTTAGTTAATTCAGTCTTGGGTGGCTTGGTCACCTGGCTGGGACTAGCAATAACACCCGATGGATGGGCAAGGGCAGCCTGTGCTTGCATGGATTTTTCATGTGTAGCACAGAACAGCAGGTATTTCAAGATGCTTTGTTTTCTAGGTGTTTAAAGTACTTGGCTCATCTTTCTCCAAGCGTGACTGATTCTGGTTACCAGCCATGCAGATCTTATGGAAAGCTGTTGGCATCTGTGTTCTGTATTGCTGTTTGGAGGTCAGTGCTTGAAGGTATTTCTTTGTCTTGGAGAGAGCAGGCAGAGCAGGAACTTGGTGTAGATATTGCTTAATAGGTGCAAGCAAAATTTCTGTTCTTGACCACTTTTGGCTCCTGCACAGAGAAGGTTAACAGCACTAGCCCTGCAAAGTCCTTAAAAGTAGCCTCTGAGAATGCAGGGTCTGCAAGATTGGTGGGAAAAAATATATGGAGCACTTTTCCCATAGTAAGAAACAAACCATCCTTCTCCAGCTCTGACTTCATGGCATCGTCTTTGCTATCCTCCCTACCCTTGTCCTTTCCTTCCCATGCTTCAAAGCACAGGGTATGCCTGGTGAAGACTCATCTTCGTCAGGGACCTCCCCTGTGCAAATGGAAACCCACACTTCTACAGTTACAACAGATCAACTGGCATGCAATGGCTTAATGAGGAGTAAGTCAATTAGTCCCCCCTTCCACATTAAACTGATTGTCCAGGCCATGGGATTCTGCCTGGCCAGCCAATAATTGTCCTGTTCAATGGCTGCCAGAGAGCAGCATGCAAACCACCTCTTCCCTCAGAGCAACATGAATGGCTGCATCTTTCCCCCACATCAGCAGCATTGTGGGGACCAAGATTATTGCCTCTCAGTGACTCCTGAATAGACAACCTCAGTTTACAAGTAAAGCAGGGAGGCTGTATTTGATTGCCTTGGAAACACAGAAAGCTAAGCTGTTTTCACTGTTCTCTCTCATTCTTTTCCTCCACTCTGCTGGCCAAATGACATTCTGTGCAATACTTGTGCACCTCACTGTCTGCAGCTAACAGGTGGAACAATTTGACCTCTGTAAACAATTATTTTGCTGGTGCACAAGAGCACAGTTTGGCTCACTGGGCATTGGTAGCAGTGCAGGATCAGCAGAAGCAAAAGCAGCAAGAATTATTTTACTCTGTCAAGTCATCAGACTTGATACATAGAGGAAATCTGCTGGGTAAGACAACATGATTTAACGTACCCAATTTTCTAAGCATAACTTCACTTAAAACACAAAGACAAGACTGGTCTCTCACTGTCAGGCACGGAAGAGAGCGAAAAAGAAACAAGCCTCTAACAGAGCAAGGCAGAATGAGCCTGTGACTGCACAACCACTGATGTGGACAGCCAGACAGGCAGCTGAGCAGGATATCTGTGCAATGTCTATACACAGACACGTGCCCACGTATGTCTAACTGACACCTATATAAATGTATGGCAACCATCTCTGTGCATGTGTTGACTTTCACATGAATGTATGTGAGTGCACACACTCAGACCAGGTGTAGCACGAACATTTTCTGTTCACATGTGGTCAGAGCTGTAGAAGCTGCTGCCATTGCCACTGCCATTGCCACTGCCCTACCTGTATGCTCAGGTGCATACACTCCTTTTATGTGTGTGATCACACCCAGGGTGTACGCTGTGGGAAACGCTTTTCACAGGATACTGATTGTGGTGAGACCCAATCATTTGCCTGTCTCCTTGACTCCAAGTCTTTTTCCTATTTGCACAAACCTGGAGATAGAAACTTCACTCTATCAATCACAAACCAGTTTGGAGGTACTTTTCTGAAAATACACAATATCTGCAGTTTATTTTTCAGTTTGGTATGGGGGGGGGGCAGGGGTTGTTCAAGCACAGACTTTTTTCTTAGACATGCATTCCATGGACAACTCAGGGCAGAGAGTCTCTAGTCCTTCACCAGCCGGTAGATGTGATGTTGGGCACCGTGGTCACTAGTTGATACTTCAAAAACATATGCTATGCACAGCAAGGTCTCCTGTGTGTCCCTGTTTGTCACAACCTAGACAGAAAAGGAGAAGAAGCTGAAATGGCAACTGCTATTTCTCTGCTTACATATTTCAACACATTTAACATAAAGCAGAAAGTCAGTAATAGACAACAGAGAAGTGCAGGATTGATACACAGCTTGGCCACCACGAACCCCAGTCTGTGTGCCCACACACCAAAGCACTTTTGCAGCCTCCGAACTAAAATGCAATAAAGAGACGGGGAGGTGAGCAGAGTCCACTGTGAGGAAAAGTCCACTGTGACCAAGCAGTGACCACATCAGTGGAAGCAGGTCCACCAGGTCCTCTACTCCCCACCCTGGGTGTTGCAGATTTCAGCAGAGGGCAAGTGTTTCACCTGTAAAAGCTCTTTTTGCTCTGTTTGCTGGGTATAGAGAGGCCTCTCCCGTGGCACACCCACTCCTGTTCACGCATATATTGATATATCACAGCCACAGTGAATTGTTTCCCTTCATCTGCTCCTGCTTGCCGATGGTAGACACAGAACATGAGGATTGTAGAGTATAACTCCTTTTACAGGAGACTTACAGATTTGACTCCATTTCACCTCCCATTCCATACACTGTAGGTGGTGGGAGAAGGATGGCTGCTACACTCATGCATTCTTACAGAAGCTCCTTTTTTCCCATATTTTTGTACTGCCCCTCAGGACCCTTAGCATCTCTACAACGTGACTCTGTCAGCTGTGTGGTGAAGGAGCAGTGTTGTCCTAGTTTCTGCAGCATGCACTGCGTGGCAGAGACAAGAGAAATATTGCACTCAGAACTCCTAGCTCAGCTTCCCTCTCTCTGTCACTGCACAACTTTGCACATTCTTGTCACCTGAGTTTGTGCCATAGCTAAAGTTGTCTCCTACTGGAGGAGACAGATTTTCATCAGCAGTAGCACCAACTCAACTGCAGAGGAAAAAAATTCCAGCTGGAGGCTTAAACTATACCACAGCCTAATTGTTCCTGTGAAAACAGGAAGAAAATAGCTGTTTTCAAACTTGCTTATTAATTTTAGCAGTCTGATTTTGGTCTATCCTGTTTTCTTTTCTTACTTCATGATTGGGTTTGCAGTTGAACTCCTTTCTTCTGCAAGATGTGGTGAGTTACACACATCCAGGTGTGGTAAGGCACCAGGCCCTTTTCTGATAAAATGGGCTCTGAAATCTTGGGAGTGCTAGATCCAAAGAAATGTGCAAAGCAAGATAAATGATGCTTGTGGGATCAGGGGGATCTAAGCTCATAAAAGGGTCTAGAAAAAATAAAATTAGGCTTGCCTCAAAGGTGGTAGTGGGGACTGAGGGCTACCAACATGCCTTATTTTGTGCATTTTTCAGCTCCCCGGTGGGGAGTGGGAAATGCTGAGGCTGCTGCTCAAGGAACAGGTGCACCTTCATCTTGCACAGGACTGCAAGGCAGTGTGTGCCAGCACCCACATGGGACATACCTTCAGTGACAGAAGGGAAGGGAAGGAAGGACATGAGATTTCTCAAAACACAAAGCCCCTGAGGAAGTATAACGATGTCACAGCTTTTTTCATAGAATTTATAGGAAGTGCTGGCCTGACTGAGGAATGAAGCATGCAGAAGGCAGCTTCAGTGTTCCTCAGTATGGTTTACAGCACACAGGTCTTCCGTCTGTCTCTGCCCCTTTCATGCTTTTGCTCATCTAAAAGAACTCTCAGCATTTATACTCCTCATTTCTCCCAGATGTTTAAGATCTTAATACAAACACGAAAGAATAAAATTCTTAATGCCCTGTGAGGTATATTATTAACGTTGTGTTTTATAGCTGATGTGTCTGAGCCACAGAGCAGTGAAATGAGTTGCCTGCAGTTATCCAACATCTTCAGAGAATGGAATGAAAACCCTTTCATTGTCGTTCTTTCATACAACCACCAGCATCTCTTCTACTTACCCAGCCTCATGTTCTCTGGGCAAGGATCTGCGATGCCTCTTATAGAGGCGAATACAGAATTCAGTCCATTAGAAAAATCCACCTTTTACGCTGTCTGCCCTCTTCCTAAGTGTAGGCTGCATCTGAGCCTGGAAAGGCTCCCAGTATAACAAAACACTAATGCAGATCTAATTGCTGTAGCCTTGTAATCCTGACCTACCTAGAGGCTGCAGTGATTCAGGAGGTGTCACAGAGCTTCCCCACAACATGCCCCTTCCTTTGCATGTCTCCATATTCTTTACAGGTCCAGGATGGTTCTGAAGACACTACTTCTCCTTTTCCCCCCATCTGGTCAGCGAAGAACTTTTCCCACAGAAAAATTTTATAGCCACTCAACAGTGCCCTTGTGGTTTTTTTGCCTTGCAAAAAACGGCCAGGGCACAGAAAGCACCTCAACATTTGTGGAATACTGGAATAAGCATTTCCTTCACTGGCTTTTTCATCATTCCCCTTCCTTTGTCTCTCTGCCTCCTGAGCTCTCCCTTTTTCATCTCTCTCTTACCCAGGTCTCTCAAATTGTTTTGCTGTTCCTCTGCATGAGTTACTATCTCTAGAGCTCCATAAATGGTCTTGGAGTGCAATGCACATGAAAGACACTAAGTTCAATTAGATGCTGAGCTAAAAAAGGAAATCTGCTTTGACTCTCAACACTGAACTCCTGCACGGTGCTTACATGTTGCCAAGTTGCAACGAAAACAGCTGAAATTCCCACCTGTAAGATAGTGAAGTTCTCCAGCACACTGTTCATCATGTACTTCTCGGGAAGGTGCTTGAGTTTGTGGATGAAGTTGATCATGTATTCGCAGAGAGGGGAGCGGTGGATGCGGTAGGAATAGTGTCCGTTTTCATAGCGTGCATACTCTGTCTGCAAAGCAAAATGCAAAGGGGGCACGTGGGGCTACGCTGCCACACCAGTGACACTAATCACAAAAAGGGACTCAGAACAGAAAAATTACAGTGGCATTTTTAAATCGTCTTATTAACAGTACTTTGCACCAAGGTCAGTCCTTTTGAGCCCTCCAATTTCTTTGGCTTAATTTCTTTTTTTTCTTCAGAACAGTAGGTTCCAGCTTATGAGCAGCAAACCCTCAGGGCACTGTGAAAGGTAACTAAGAGGAACAGACCAATTGTCACCTACACTACAGTCTGCATCTCTACTGGAAAAATACTAGGTGTGAATAAACTGAAAAAGTTAATAACTACTGTTTTAACAAGACCAGGAAGTAATGATAGTAATAGTATGCTCAGGATGCTTTACAGCTAAAAAGCTAAAAGAGACTAAAGCCTTCTGGTACCTGTGAGAGAGAACATAGAATTTCTGTTCCCCTTTAGGAGAGGGTCTGGCAAATGATACACAGAGGGATTTTCTTGCTCACATTCACACCTTAGCTCCTGTATATTTTATCTGCCTTTGAACAGAAACTGAGACCATATTCTATGATTTCACAACAGACCCTTAAATGCCTGTAACCTTCTTTCACCCCAGAAGCTTAGTCTTCTTTCCTGTGCACCATGACACATTCCTTTGGCCTCTCTGTCCCATCTGCAAATACTTAACCGGACTTTAGGAATGCCTATCACGTGACTGGAGATGGGTTTTGGGGAAGGATGCACCTTGAACTGACTGCTGACCTGAGAACAGCTGGTGTTCTGCACATAGATGCTTCTGCATCTAAAGGCTCTTTGAGAAACAGGGCAGCAGGAGGCATGTCAAAGCAGGTCTCTTAGCAGTTGAATGTGGCATCAAAACTAATTTCTTCAGTGCCAGTTACATGCATGATTTTGCAGTTCCCCTGTTGCTCAAACTGTAAGTGTACAAGCTCTAGGTCAAATAAAATCCTAAGACTATAGTCTGTAAATCATTACAGTCAATTAATGGCTGTAGTCCATAAATGATCTGTTTAAAAACACTGATGAGAGTGAGGTGTTGCTTATGTGTTTTCACCTTTCTAGACTACAAAACAAAGGGTCTGTGTTTCCTAGCTTTCCTTTGCTTCTCAAAAAACCCCGGAGAATCCCCAGAGCTAAGAGTCTTATGTATTTACATCTCCTCAGAAACTGAGATATAAGGGAAAAGCAGCAAACACTACCGGATCTTCAGAGAAGTCCTGAGACAAGGCCGTGTTGCAGGCTGAGTGATCTTACGCCTGCACGTCTCAGAAATAATAATCTATGGCATCCATTCCCTGACAAGAAGCATGAGATGTATTTTGCCTTGAGATACAAAGGCAGGATGCAAATACTTGAAGTGACAAAACAGCGGCCAGCGAGAACCTTGCACCCAGGTGTGTCCTCCTTACCTCTACTTTCTCTACCACCTGCTTTCCAAAGGAACACACTTTGGTGGAACAGGTAATGACCATGTTTTCTGGGCTCTCGTACTGGCTGGAAACACCATAGAAAGATCTGGATTCATCTTCAATATTGGTATTCAAATCAGCCTGCCAAAAAAAAGAGAAAAAAAAATTTAGATGGTTGTGGCATTTTCTCACCATTACCTTGTGTAGCCAAGATCATAAAGTATTGGAGTGTCCCAAGCTCCTTAAGCAGACTAATGTGCATTGAGCAAGCTGGAGAAATCTGAAGAGTAGTGAATAAAATCCCATTCCCACATCAGAAAATGGTGGTGTGGATTTGCGTACACACTGGGGAAATGTGGTGGAATATCCTCCTATCATTAAAAACATATGACACGGCTTGGAGGTACTCACAAAGCATGTGGAGAGCAGACTGCAGAGATAGAGCAGTGCAACAGACAGGCTAGACTGGGCTGACTCACCAAGAAAGGAAAATAATGGTAAAGCAACAGTAGTAAAGTTTTTCCACTCTGTGAATGTAGGTAAGGGAAAAGAGACAGCAGGGAAAAGGAATGTGTGAGTACACACACACATCAGGCTCAGGTACTATGATATAAAGACTGTAAATAGACAGGATGCAACATAAGGAATGTAGGTTACTGATGGATCCAGCTCAGTTACACCTGAATTCAAACCCATCTCCATTAGCAGTTTTCAAATGTGAGTGCCTAAAGGCTGTCCAACCGAAGCCTCCTGTTGGGACATAACTCCTAAAAGTCCTGGCTGGCTGAAGCTTCCACCAGGGGTCATTCCAACCACAGTTATGAAACAAAGCAGCGGTTTCCTTAAGCTCTGGAAACACAACAGGTGTGTGGGAATGCCCAGCTCAGCTTCCTCCCCTTCAAAACTGCAAGGGCAGAGCTTCTCTGTGCTCCACAAGCCCCGGTGCTAATTTACATCAGCATAAAAGCAAGGATCGGTTCCCATAGGCTGCTCCAGAGCATTTTATTCTTCCAGCTGAACCAAGGGAAAGAGGAAACTGAAGAAAGAGTGTTCCTGCTTCAGTGGACACAGTGTTAATAGGACAGCATTAAATGCCATTCTAGCAGGGTTTTCTTAACCAGTGTCAGTGAAGAGTTTTTATTTGAGATCTAGAGCAGCACTAAGGACAAGCAATGCTAGCTTTGGAACTGGACCACTACGATAATGTTTAACGTTAATGATAACGACTCTTTCTTTGCCGTGCAAAATACCTGTCTCTTCTCTGCCATGAGATAATAAATACTGTTAGCTTAGTAGTCGTAAGGAGCAATTTCACAAAAGGTTTAGGTCAGTTTAGAAAGTGCCAGTCAAGTTTTCTCCCCATCTGTAGGCACGTGAGCTTGCTGCTGCCTTTGTGCCACCACAAAAGATGAGGGCACAAAGATTGCCTATATCATAGCAACACATACTCAGGTTGGCTTGAGTCTCCTGAGAAACTGCACCTCAGAGTTGTAGTCTGATGATGCCAGGCTGGTCCTGACCCCAAGAGAGAGCAGTCTCACTCTTCCAGAGCAGTTTGTGCTTCCCCATTCCTGCTGTACTGACACATTTCTGTTAGCTGTATGACAAGGCTCACGGAGGAGTTGCTCAGCTAGTTCTCAGTGGGATCAGTTCCCTGGCCTGATTCAGAAACACTCGTGTGTGTTCAAACAAAGAATGTGTGTTGGGAGGATGGGCAGCAACAGGGAAAGCAGAAGGCAGGACAGCTTCTTCTAGTGAATTATTATGGTCATGCTGAAGACCTTCATATTAAATAACTATAGTTATGCAGCTACTTTCTTTGTACCACAAATGTACATGTATTAGATAGTCTCATCATCTCACCATTCTGGTTTAGGTTTTTACTGAATTACTGTATTGTAAGACTGTACTTTAATACTGTAATACTCACTTCCATGTCAATGCAACTAACTCTAATGTTTATTTCACCCACACTCCAACTGTCTGAATAAAGATTAATTTCTCCCCTTCTCCGAAAAGGAACTAGACCAGGAGTCCTTCACAATATTTTTCAGCTGTTTCCCTGGGGAGTGATAAACACAATGTATGGACTCAATTCCGTTCTTCCAAAGAAATTGTCCTGCTGAGTCAAATAGAACAAAGGGTCAAGGCTACAGAGGCTTGGGCAGGCCACTGCTACATAAACATAGCAGAGGCTCTCATTGCAGAACCAGACAAACATTTTCAGGGTCTCACTAGTAAAGTTAAGGTTACATTCTCCTAAAGACTCACGGGTAAAATTAAAAAATAAATGCAGTCAATATGAGGCAAAGTAGAAAGGCGCTAGTTCCACTTCATGTGAAAAGCTTCACTAGCCCTAAGAAGCCACTCTAGGTTCGTCCACAATTTGACAAGCCTGCCATCAGAAGGCCAGACTAGAATTTCACAGCCAGTTAACATCTAATTAATCAACATTAATGGCAAAACTATGGTAATACTGTTTGAATTAAGGAGTCATCGTCATTCACTGACATTATGTACAATCAGGTTCCTGGAACCCTTGTTGCAGTGGAGCAGTGGGGTCATGTTGGAACTCCCTCACATTTACAATGCACTTTTTATTCTAAAGCTTGTCACATGTTATGGGCTAGCACAGTCAGACATGGAGTGATCAGTCACCAAGAGCTGTGTACCCACCTCCTGTCACCTCTGCAGATCTCATAAACATACATACATGGAATTTCAGCAACTCCAGGGAATGCCAGCAGCAGCTTGCTGAGGGCTTCAGTTCACATTTGCAGGAGAATGGAGCTGGAGCACCCCAGACAGTGCTGGCCTTACAGTTACAGCTTATTCATTTATTTACAGCTGCTGGTTCCCACCTTCTCAAGGAAGGCACTGCCCCCGTACCAGAGATTATTTAGCACACACTGCTCTTGAACTATTTGCAACCTGGTTTATTCATGTGAACTGAAAATAGCAATGGTGTACATGAACACAAGACCAAGGAACGACTCAGGAGTGGAACTCCAATCTCTTAGCTTTCCCTGCTGTGCAGATGATTACCTCCTGAAGGGAGACAAGGCAGAAAATTGAGGAAGAACACTGTAGTCTGCTATGGCCAAATTAACTTCTAAATGTCAACTGGACACTAGGGTAATTCATGAAAGGATGCAGTTAAACTTCTCAGGACTGCACGAGGACAAGACCATAATGACCAAAAGAGCTACTGCATTTAGCTTAGCATCTAAAACCACTATGGCCTTCATGCCTAGATTCCTATGAGCTCCTCACAACACCTAGACCATCAGGACTACATTGCTTCTCTAAAGAAAACCTTGTGTCAAAGCATACCCGGGGCTGGAGCGAGCATCCGAGGTGAGCAGAGACAGGTCTGTCTTGCTGTGTCCAGTACGTTCCACCCTTAAAAGATGCAAGTCACAATAACAGTGACTATGATTCAAGGGAAATTCATCTTCCCAGAACTCCATCAAGCAGGAGAGCTAATCTTCACTTTATAGTCTGGGAATGCATGGAATTGTTTAATATGTAACTGGATGTGACTAGAACCTAGGTGCCTCAACTCCTGTCTGGCAAATGCCCTAGTATGTCCAACAACAAGTGAGATGAGTCTTGAATACACTCCTTACCCCAACCTAGGCAGCCAAAGGAGACATAGGCAGGATTTAGGAAAGCCTCACTGAGGGGGCTGAGCTGCTCCTACTTGCCACTGCTAGAACAGGGTGGGACTGCGGGGGCAGCAGCAGCATTCAGACTGTTGGGTGGTGTCCAGCATTCAAACAGCTGTTCTCAGTCTCTTTTAAAAGCGATGGTAGAAGATCAAATAAATGAGGCATATTACAAGCTAAATCTGAGTTATGAGCCACCAACTGGACCATACTACTTTATCTGACAAAGTCAGCGTTCTTGCTTTCTGTCCAAGAAGTTCCAGATGCAAAAACCTGTGCACACCCTGGCATAGCAGCAATCTGATGTGTCTGGGATATGTTCAACTTGCTGTGCAAGCGCAGCACAGATGACATCCATAGCTTGCCTGATGACTTCCAAACATGCTGAAACTACAATCACTGTGGTATCAGTGATATAGCACATCTCAGTAATCCACATACTGCATGCAAGAGTGAATCTACCTGCTTTGGGGGAAACAGCTGAGATTTCCTCCTTTCCAGAGAAGTAAGCAGAATGTTTAATTACCTACAAGACAAGATTTCTGGATGGAAGAGAAGGGATTTGTTCCAGGAAGAGCATAGTAACCCTCCACAAGTTAATATGCTCCTCTCTCCTTTCCATCTGTGAGAAAGATTCTTTGAAAGTTCCTCAGCAATTCAGTCTTTCGATCTGCTTTCTGCTGTCAATAATCTCTATAGTGTTGAACACTGTGGGGAATAACTGGTGAAAGAAGTGCCATTGGCAGAGTCCCTTTACATAAGGCAACAACTGGAGGTGGTGCTGGTGATGGCAGGTGAAATTAATGTGTGCAACATTCATAAAATTCCCTGTTTCTAGCTGCTGTCTTGTTTGCTGCCTCCAGAGTACCAAGAACAGACTGGACACAGGGACCAAATTGTCATTCCTTGCTCTCCAGGCAGTTTCTGCCAGGTCAGGATTGAAGGCATCCAGTGGGCAAGGCAGGGTGCTGAGGGCAATTTGCACTGCTGCTGTTTTGACTGGATTTGCTTGTGACAGGAGAGAAGCCAAGTGCAGGACAACAGTTTCCAGCCCACCCCGTCAGCGCTTTCCCATAAAAGTATATTTCATTTAGCTGAAAGAAAATGCTCAGTGATTTGACTTTCTATCACCAAGAAGAAATCACTACATATGTTCTTCACGGGCAGGACAGGGCTCCCAAGAAATTCCCCTGATTCATGTCTCTACAGATGGCTGCTCTCTGCAAAGTACTACCTGTCCTGAATTCCTGGTTTGTATTTTCCTTCTGTCTTCCATCCAGTCTCACAAATTCTGAAAGCTCCAAGAGGCAAGTGCACCATTCTACTAACGTGCAAAGCCCTGAGAACGCCTCTTCCCCAAACTATTAATAACAATCCATACAAGAGGAGTTCACGGGGAGAAGCAAGGAACAGGTGGCAGAGATAATATTAGCCTGCAAAAAGAGCAGGGCTGCCACTGCCCATGTGTTGGGAGGCTAATGTCTCACATTCATTGTCGTGTGCTAGAATGCACTTGGAGCACAGGGAAATGTCACACAGATGTCATACACAACTCGCCAACCCAAGT
This sequence comes from Rhagologus leucostigma, assembly GCA_013397725.1. NCBI lineage: Eukaryota > Metazoa > Chordata > Aves > Passeriformes > Rhagologus > Rhagologus leucostigma. The sequence continues at coordinate 406,450 of VZTD01003056.1, forward strand.
CCAAAAATCAGTTCATTGTACCAGATTCCCAACACCAAAATCAAGGAAGAATTACAAACACTGCAACACTGCTTATGTTTCAAACTCATCAACTTTTAACTCTCAGCTATTGTATAAATAATTTAAAGCACATCTCTTTCTCAGTCATACTAGATCCTCAGTGCCACCACTGATGTCAAGAAACCCCAACCCTGGTGTTTAGAATTAGGCTTCTGGTGCACAACAGATCATCTGGTATATTCAGTGCTTACTGTAGCAATGGCAGGTTCATGCCTCGGGTTCTTCAAGCCCAAGACTGCATATATGCAACCCCAGCTTATTCATTCCTTTTTTTTTTAAAGTTTTTGTCACCTGCAACCACAACTTCAATTCAGAACCTCTGAAAAATCAATCATATCTTCATGTCTCAAAACATCCCTTCAAGTATTTAATTCTACTCACCAGTTTATCCTAAAATGATGCTATAAATTCAACAGTGTAGTCATTGCTTTATCCAATATATCTTTGAACATCAACAGTATATTTGTGTAGTTGTCCAGAGCTATCAGGCAGCAAAATGAAAAAGCACCCTAGCACATACTGCTACAAAAGTATAAAAATGCAGAGGGATATAAAAATTTCTGCTGAAATCTAGTTTTCTTTCTTTTTGCCTTATCTGTGAAAAGTGTTTATTCATTTATTTGCTTCTGAAAAGTCTTAGAGGATTGCAATTAACTAATGCCTTTGACTTGTAAACTTTGCCTATTTCTAAGTGACAACCTGTAATGTTGCTACCAATAAAACCTGATGTTAAATCCAGATAGAATTCAACAATACAAGGGTACCAAAAAAAGACTCAGAAAGTCAAAATATTAAACCAAGCCCAGAAATATTTCTGTCCTTATAAGTATAGAGTTGCAGAGCCCCACAGCATCATGTACACACTGGAGTAAAGATGTTCCAAATCCTATGTCACATATCTTTAATCAAGCCAAATTCCAGTGATTTGATACCCTCTGAACACCAGACACCTCACGTGGGAACAGAAAGAGCCCAACTCGATGACATCCCACCATCTAAATATTTCAAAACCCTGATAGAGGTTGGTCTGACATAGTGCATAGGCCACATTTATTCTTCTGATATTAAAAACCAAATTATCGCAGTCCCCAAACCGAACCACAAAAGCAGAAAAGCACACTGTCAGTTTTGATAAATAAAATCATAGTTGCACCAGATCACAATTTCCTGATTTCTCTCTCTTCAAGTCAAGGAGTTCAAAGTATTTTATTCTCTCTAAGTAACATCTCCCTTTAAGCTCTTCCTTTTAGTTCTTGAAACTTCCAAAGCACAAAAGGCAATCACTACCTTTCAAAGGGTGCCCTGTCAAAGGATAAGCTTCTCAGCAAGGTGCTGTTGTCTCTCCCAGCCAGAACCGAGCTAATCTTTCACCTTTTGTTTTGAGCACCCCAGGCAGGCTTTGTTGTACTTTGCGAGGAGCTAATCCCATGAAGGGCCCAGCTCAGCAGCACGGAGACTGCAGGTAGTAAAATTATGCATCCCCAAAAGTCACCAGCAAGCAACGCTCTAGGCACAGGCACGGGAGCAGCCGACTCTCAGCCAGCATTCTCCAACTCATTTCTGGAAAGGCTAGGCTTGGGACAGCTGGGAAGTTGCATTTCAAGGCACTTAACTCTTCCTTCTGAAAGCACCAGTCAGGAGGCTTTCTAGCGCCAGTTTGTATGAAGAGAATGAGATATAAAAGCTCATTTCTCATCATCTCACTCTGACCTGAGGTTGAATTATGTGGTAAACTCAAGGTGAAAGGCTCTAAATCCCATTACACATTCCCTCAGCCATCTAGTGTACAACCGCCGTGAGCTACTATTATTTTTAATTTTGTAATACTTATGATAATATCGATCACCAAAGCTATTTTGTTTGTACCTTGAAGCACAATGGCACAGTTTTTTTCAAATTTCAGCTAAATCACAAAAATCCAAATTGAGTGAATAAGCTTTTGCCAGGCTGATTTCTGCCAATTTACCAGAAGTCATCTCAGTAATATATTATCAGCAAAATCCAATTTCATTATATGTTTCTCTTATCTTTCGCTCTGCCAGCAGTAAATATGCATCTGTAAATTATTAGTACTTGGATAACACAAAATGCAACTACAGAGAGAGGAGAAGAGATGGAAAAGTATTGCTACTGACTGAGGAGTTACACAACACTGCATAAGAGTATGCAAAGAATAATTTCCTCTGAATTCTTTACTTATACATAAATAAAAATTCTAGAGCGTCCAAGTCACCAATAGCAAATCTTCAGAACAACTCTACAGATGGACAATGTGAAAGATACATCTTGCTGCAGGCCAGAAAGCGTGCCTTGTGGGGTCAAGGGAAGATCTCCAGTGACAGTCGTGGCTGTATTAAGTTGCCTACACAGGGAAAAATTTATTGAGAGGCAGCAGTTTTCTAACAGCCAGCAAGTTCACAGCTTTTAAAGTGAGAAACTTCATAGCAAATGGGTACCCTTTAAAGGGCCCTTCTCTTACCCAGAATTTGACAAGGAAGAAGGCATTAGCTGGCCCCCTTTCAAAGAGCTCCTTCAGGCCTCCTTTTTTCTCAGGGAACTTGTCATAGATCTGCCGGATATCCACTGCCTCGAGGTAGGGGTCATTGTAGCTGGGGCTTGACTGCCCAATGTGCACAAACAGGTGTTTGTTATACTGCAAGAAGAGGAAAAACATGGAATTAGGAAATTGTTCTGCACCATTCAGCACATACTGAACTTTCATTGTCCTTCACAGAAGACTACTGGAAGTCAATGACGATTTGATAGCATTTTCTAAAAGAGCAGAAGAAATCAATAGAAATATCTGCTAATACCAGCTCATGCTGTTCTTTCCTTCTTATCAATACATCCATGCTTCTTCCTTCTCTGAAATACTATTGTTGGGTTTTTTCCTCCTCTATTCACTCCTAAACCATTGCCTCACGCTGCTGATGTATAGTCTAAAATAACCTGAGACACAGAGTGTTACCTGTGACAGATCTCCCAGTTAAACATCAATGCTCCTGTCCTATAAAGGGCCTGAAATCCCAGTATAAATACCTGAATACAGCAAGGTACCAGCCAAATAACACTATCTTTTCTGAACTTTCCTATCTCAGCCCATCACCAGAGCACATCTCAAGATGCAGAATCACAAGGTTTAGTGAGACAGGCTAATCTTACTACTTCCACTTCATAGGTGGCACCATGGAAACACAGTGATGCAAATTCATCCCAGTTGCCCCCGACTTCAAGTTCTCATCACACCAGAGAAACACATGGCTTTATGTGATCTTAGCAACATCTGATTTTGGGTTCGATACTGGAGTCTATCTTACAAGGCTGGAGAGGACAGCCAGAATAGCCTGGCAGGGGTTTATGACCTGAGTGCCTTGGGCTCTGGTGTATGAATGTCCATGACCCTGGGCACGGAGGCCAGAAGCACATTGCACAGAGCTGGATCTATCACTATTTATCCTCTAAGAGGAGGATATCTGGTGTTTCCCAAAGATGCCTTTCTATTCTCTGAAGAGCAATGAAGCAAGTATTTCATACTCAGAGAGTAGTATAACATATCCATGACGAACAGGAGCTGTCTGAAGACGCAAAATTAATGAGGGGTGGAAGCAAGGTGTGTTTCTTACTGTGTCTTGGTCTTGTTGTTGTTCCAAGAATGCAGAGAACTCTAACATCCAAAGTTTGGAGCTAGCAACCCTTCGTCCTTGCCAAGCTGGTGCTGATGGGGAAGGTGAGAGGCCAGCAGGAGACTCAAACCCTAAGCACACAGGATTTATATAACAGTAATTTAGAAAAAAATGGCAATAGCTTTCCAGTAGAGCACCTGCTGCCAAATCTGACTCATTACATTTTCTTATGGCTTCATTCATCATGCAAAAATATCATTCACAAGGTCCTCAGTCTACCTGTGCTCTAAATGGTTTGTCAGTCACTCTCTGCTCCGAGAGCCCTGCCAGGGTAGGTCATGATGTAAAAGACAAACTACCGGGGTTTGACACCAGAGAAAACATGTTCAGCAATTTTAAGAGGACTTAGCTGGAGCCCAAAAGGAGCAGTGAAATAAACTATTAAGTATCAGAATGAGGTGTCACCATTAACTTTGCAAAATGGGGAAGCTGGGAAGGAAAAGACATTTGTTATTCAAATTAATGAGAAATTAGGAAGGCAATCACATTATGACAGAGAACAGTGTTCTAGAACATGAAGCATGGTGGAAGACCAGTAGAGGTATGTAAACTTATTTTCTGCTGAGCCAGGAATAAAAAAAACCCAACACAACCAACATAAAACAGGAAGAAAAGTTTTGTAAAATAATACAAAATTAAAAACTTCAGCTCTCTCAGTAAAAGGATGCAAACAGGTACTAAGAGGAAATCATAAAAAAATTAATTTTTGGCTCACTGAAATGCTTCAATAGGTAATTTTTTAAAATTTACTTTTAAGAGTTTTAGAGTGTTGGCTGATTCTGAAGTTGAAATACAATTTCAAAGGAAGGAGCTACATTTCCTTACCTACCTGGTAATGGAAGCGGAGGCTGTACAGCATAAGGTTGTTGAGAAAAAGGTTTCACGCTGCAGAAGTACCCAAAGAGAGGTGGTTAATAAAAAACCAACCAAACAAAAAAGTATTCTTCACCAACTATTTGCACAGATTAGATCAAGTATTTCTCCTCAGGGAGAAAGTGTCTTTTGGAAATTATCTTTCTGTGTGGGCAAGAGAGGGTCATGGGGAAAGACTCAGAAAGCAGTAAGGGGCCAAGGGCTGGACAAATTAAAATTTCCCTGCAGGTGTTCAGCAGGCCCTCCCTCCAGTTTTGTTTTACTGAGATCCCTATCAGCCTCTTAATACACTGGTGCCCATTTATTTATCCTTTCCTTTCAACTACAAGTAGTTTTATATCTATGCAAGCGGAGATAGGTCTGGGCTGGATGCCTCTCAGACTTTTAGGCCCAAATTCAGAGACATTCAACACCCACAGGTGAACACAGCTTTCAGGAGAGCTCAGCTCCATTTTAACACTACTGTAAGAAAAACGAAGATCTCAGCATTTCATAGATCTTGCAATAGCTAATGGTGTTCCTCAGGCAGCAGAGAAAGCAGAAGCACCTGCTTTGGATGCTCACGTGAAGGAATACTTACTCTTGGGAAGATCCAGCTTGGCCTGGCAATGGTCCTTGCCAAAACTGCAAGAGAACAACACATAGACAAAAGTCATCACTCTTAGGATAGAGATGAAAAGCAAGGCTTGCTCTTTTTTGAGGAAACAAATTGCAAGCTCACAGACCTTTAAAGATGTGAATGAGTTATCTCTTCTTTCTACGTTCCTGGTTTCATTCTTGTGGAGATGCTGAATGGCCTTTTTTTTTTCATTCTACACACTATGACTACTGACATGCAAGAAGCTGACCCAAATGTGGTCTCTGATGTTAAACATTATGTATGCACCTTGTGGCTCCATCTCCAAAGCTTTTATGACGCTCACTCTCTTGGAAGGACCATTTTCCCCAGGAAAGTTCCACAGGAGTTATTTTGGCAGAAATCAGTGCTCAGCAAAAGCTCACTAGGCCCAGCTCATAGGTATGGGGATGCTGACAGACCTTCTCTATGAAGGATTTTATGTAAGGGCCATCTAATCTAAGAGCTGAGAATGAGCTTGGGAATTATAAGCTTGAGAAAAGGTCAGGATGGCCCAAAGAGATTCGTTCCAACAAGATGCTGCACTAAGAAAGTGATGAAAACATTTCAGGCAGATAAAAATCCAAAGGAACTGATTGTTCTCTCCCTTGTATCATTTAAAAAAATATACATAGTGAAACTATTGTCTTACATCAATGTGAGCAAAGAATAGGACAAAACTGTTGAAGCCACATGACAGAGTTATTCTACAGAGTCAATGCCTTTTGGCCCATTCTGTCTCAGTTCTCAGGATTTTCCTGAGCAGGTCCCAACATCCTTTCAAATATTTGAGTGTCTTCTCAAAACTCCACCAAGACACTGATCCACTCACCCCAGAAACAGCAGGGTAGGCTGGTCGTGGGAGACCAGGCAAGGCCATTTTACTATGGAAGGCAGTTGCAGAGATAATCTGGGCAGATGACATTGTAGCCATACTCTGCATGGCTTTATCTTTAGCTGCCTGATCCTGTGAGTAAGAGTAGAAACAGAAAAAACAAGATTATTATAATGATTAACAAGTTGCCAGCTCTAATGTTGTATAACCAAGATTCTCATCAGCTTCTCTGTAGGGAACAAGCATCTCTGAAAACCTGGGCAGCAAATGCACCAATAACTGTGGTAAGAACTCTTTAAAGCTGTAAGGCTGTCACTCATTACTATAGCTTCAGATGTGATTAACCACCCTTTCTGAAATGCTGGTTTAAAGACTTCTAAGCATTTATCCTTTCTGTCTGAGGGCTTTCAACCACACAGCTGAAAAGTTTTGTTGTGGAAAGTACACCCCTAGTTGACTCTTGTGTTTTAATAATTGGTAAGAATATTCAATGGGAAAGACTCTTGATTATAAAAAAAACCCTCTGAGGAAAAAGTCACAAAAAAGAGATTGTCATCATCACTGCAAAAAACACTACCTCAATTTAGGACTGCATTAGTCTCAGGTAGAGTTGATAATTTTATTCCCATCTCCATAGAAACTTGCAACCTTAATAATCTCCAGGGCATATATGCAGGGACATCCCTTTTTGTATTCTATCAGGACTGTAGATTTACACACATTTTTACGGGCAATGACAGTGCCACAATTAGTGGGTTTGAGGTATGTATAAAACAAACAGCATTATTCATTTTTTCTTTCAAGGAATAAACAGACAAACAGAAACACTTCCCCACATTCTGCCTTTCCTCCTACATCCCCTATAATTAATCTTCATCCTTCAAACATCCCACATTTATCTGTGTCATTATAATTACCACAGAAAACACACAGATTAATTCATAGCTTGAAGAAACTGCTGAAAGAGGTACAACAGCCCTTACTGTCTTCTTCAGGAATTCTCACTTCCCACTTACATTCACTGAACTGTGGTAAGTTCTCACCCTTGGGCCCCCATTCTTTCGAACCCCTAGAATTTATCTAGGGTTTTCTAAAGGTCAAAGCCCAAGGATCCTAATGTGTCTAAAAAAAAATAAAAGTGGAGGAGGCATAACAAAAATCTCAATAATAAATGATAATGTTCAAGTGGAATGATCAGTAGAAAGGGACAAAACTTAAACACCTTTTTTTACAGCATGAGTGACTCCTGTTAGTACCATTCAAGTGAATGGAAGGGAAACATTTTAAATGCTGAGTAAGTTCCTAATATTCTCCAAAGCTATGGGAAACGTTTTCAGAATCCAGTTCAAATGATGGCTTAGGGAATAATTGAAAGATTACCTACATTTTTTTAAGGGAAATTATTATTTTTGGGTTTTTTTCTCAGTATACATAAGGATTATTTCCCATGTGCCACCGCAGAAAAGGATTTTTTTTCCTTCCCTTATTTTCTCACTGGAAAAACTGTATTTGTCTACCTGAGTTTATACATGAGTTTATGGGGAAGACGCATTTACTTGTGGAGCTATTAGAAGTTAAAAGAAAATGTAAAATAATTAAGGACGGAAAGTATTTTACCTATTAACCTCTGCGGTGTTTCTGTTTTGTTTAAATGCTTGACAGACTGCTGGAAAGAGCATGTTTTTAGAAAAGACATCTCCTTTCTGTTTCAGCTAACAGTTCTGTTCTCATTTCAAGTGTTTTCCAGAACAAAAAAAAAAGAAGAAAGGAAAAAAGGAGCGATAGAAACTTTTACCAAACATTTGCAATGTTTGTATTTTCTCTTATTATTCTTAAAACACATAAATAATTATGATGGTGATTATGATGATGATAATACCACCATATCACCACGATTTCCCACTTTTTTTCCTTAGTGCAGATGATATCTATTAGCCACCCAGGGCATGGAAAAACTACTGACTTTTGGGAACAGAGTTTTCTTCAACCTTTACCTTATTTCCTACCTCTATCTGTTATAGACACAGTGCACACTTTAAAAAGTTAAAAGTTTAAAAAAAAAACCAGTTTATGTGGAGACAAAAGCATTGCAGTGACTGCTCTGAAAAGTAATCAGGTAGCTGCTCTGATCTCTAGGATATAAATATGAAAACATGTACTTGCTATGGAAAATGAACAGTGATAGGAGAACACACAGCTGTCAGCAGGACCTTGGAGGACGGGCAGCAGTTTCTGTGGTTTCATTTCCTTGCTCTGCGGAAATGGCCAGCGAAAGCAAAGAAGTAAATGAGTTGAATCAGTGCTCCCGACTTGCCACTGCAGGCGGAAAGGAACAGCCTGGTCCTGGGGAAGGGTTCTCTGCAGGCAGCTGGGCAGAGCTCACAGCATGTCCTGGGTGGTGTAAAAGGACAGCAGCCAATGGCTCCATGGAGCTCCCCGAGACACCTTCGTTCCCTGAGAACAAAACCGGCCAGCTCCTGTGAGCTAAGTGGAAACAGGCTCGGCTGACTGGCTTTTCAATCATGCCCAACCCCAGAGCTGTGACACACAAGGAACAGAATCAAAGTTACACATGTAAGCAGCAGTGAGGCTTTTAACACCCCGGGCAGTTGTTGTTTCCTGCTCTCTCTAACTTGCCACTCCAGCAGGCCTCCACCTGAACTGACCACTTAACAGCACCACAGGTTTCAAGCTTAGGCAGCCCTACCTGGGTGCACTGAATTAGATAGTTGTAATTTGTGCCTCCTTCTCTTTATCAGAGCAGCTGGAAACACAACAGGCTAATAAAAGACACAGCACAGCTTTCTAAAATGGGGTTGGGATGCGGGGGGTGCAGTCACGGCTTAGAGGCAATCACTGCTTGCAATACAGCTGCATGCACGTCAGCGCTGGGCAACACCAAGTGCCAAGAGCTCACTCACAGGACAGTCCATTTGCCCTGGTGCCCAGTGAGGAGCTGCCCAGACAGCCAAGAGGAAGCACATACTAACAGCCATCCCCTCAGCATTCAGGGACAGGCTGGGCTGTCAAGATTATTGTCACCTGAAGCATGGAAGATCAGGGAAGCAAACTCTCTTCTTTCCAGATTACTTATGGCCATACCAAACAGAAAGGTCAGCACTCACCTTCCTTCTCTGGCTGTCTCAGTGAAACATAACAAGGCTCAGACCTCACATCCTGCTCAGCAAGCCCTTTCTGGATAGCTCACATTCTAACAGGGGACACCCTCCTCTTGTGCAATTGTCACATACAAACTTGACCTTCTCAGCGTTTCTGGCAATTCAGCCTGAGCACATAAACCATTTCCCTGCATCAAATCTGAGTGGAAATAAATGTCAAGAGGTTCATTAGGATGATCTCGGAGCTTTTCCCATGGAAAAGAAAACACAGCTTTTCTCAAGCAAGTATTCAACCACTTTCTCCTTCTCATTAGCTCAGGCCTCTTCAAATCAGGTCTGAATTAATCAAGGAGCAAAGTCTATTCAGTTGGCACCATTTTACCTGAGAAGATGCCAGCTGGCTTTATTGCTTCCTCTCAGTGGACAACTCCACATCACCACCTCTAGCAGAGGTGGAGCTGGTGCTCTAATAACTGTAAGGCTACCTTTTCCCAAGGCCACCACAACACCAGGGACTGCTTTCTGGTCAGCATTTGTAACCATGAACCCCTCCTCCTCAGGTAAACACTCTGCACACTCCTAAGTCTAAGGGTCTTTCAGATTTGAATGACAACAGCATAAACCGGAGGTAGAAATAAGACACATGAAATTTAAAAAGTTATTGTTTCTTTATTCTTTAAATAGAATTGCTCCAGACGTCACAGAGCTTCAACAATAATGAATGTTTGCACAACATTTCCTGGGAAGAACCTTTTCCTCTCCAGCTTACTACAGTTCAGTGACTAATCTCAGGCTTTTTTAAGGCTGAAAAGAGGGAATAGCTGACTTGGAGGGGCTTGTGTGATACGTTCAGGGATACCCATCATACCTTGAGCTTGGCTTGGATCTCTCTAGCTTTCCGCCTTGCCAGGACCTGGATGTGACTAGATACCTGCATTGAAAGACAAAATCCATCTTCATTCCAGAGGAATACTTGGTAGCTTCTCGTAGAAGTAAACATACCTTAGGCACCTTGTGCAATAGGCAGTTTTTTAGGGTTGGCGGTAGGAGGGGTTGGGGCTACCATGAGCTGCTTTTCTGAACACAACTCCAGTGCCATGAAATGGGGTGGAGGGCGAGCAAAGATGGGCTACCTAAGGCAGGTCTAGGCTGCTCAGGGCTTTGTCCAGCACAGCCTGGATAAATATTCCCAAATTACAAAGATTCCTTTTTCATCTTGTGCGCCAGGTATTTTCAAAATAATCACTGCTGTCTTGTCTGCCTGGGCTGAACAAAGAATCTTCATGCAGAGAACCACTGATGTTCCCTGAAACATTCATTAGTAGGCCAAGCAAATAAAATCACACTATCTAACAGTAGAAAAATTTGTGGGTCACAGTGTGATTGGGAGATATGAGCTTGATAAACCTACTGTAAAATGCCTGAGCTGACTCTTCCTGCCGTTCTTATTAACCAGCTCAGCACAACAACCTCTTTCCAGCAAAGTCAGGAACTACCAACAAGTGAACAGCAAGAAATTCGTTCTCATTAGCCCTCATAATCTCTAGTGGCCCAAAGAAGCTAATGCTTACAGGGAAAACTGTACACTTACCTGTTTCCTTGTGCGTGTTTTCCCTGTTCTCAGCTTAATATAGCGGGCAATCAGCTCATTTCGGCCTGGAACAGAGAAACAATGCAAATACAAGTTTAGAAAGCAACGACTTCAGCGAAAAAGATAGATAATTCCATTGTGTATCTGTAGAGATCAGCAGCAGGATGATTCTGTCACATTCTTTTCTTTCTTAGAAAGGAACTTATTAGTGCACATGGCAGAAGTCTGAGTTTTAGGAGCAGTCTCCTGTAACATCCCCATAGGCAAACTGACAAAGTATAGGCCAGATAACTGGACAAGGGGGTTGATGAAAATTGGCTGAACGGATGGGTGGGGTCCCAGTTGACAGTGAGCTGACAATGAGCCAGCAATGCACCCTTATGGCAAAACCCAGTTGTCAGCTGGTCAAGGGAAGTGATCCTTCAGCTCCACTCAGCACTGCTGAGGTAACATTTGGAGTGCTGAGTCCAGTTCTGGTCTCCTCAGCATGAGAAAGGTGTGGGCATACTGGAGCAAGTCCAGCAAAAAGTCAGCAAAAATTATTAAGAGACTGGAGCATCTTTCCCATGAGGAGAGGCTGAGAGAACTGGGTCTGTTCAGCCTGGAGAGGAGGACTCAGGGGCAGTTTTTAATCAATAATAATAATAAAATAAATACCTGATGGGAGGCAATGAAAGGAAAAAGGGAGCCACCCTCCTTTCAATAGTGCCCAGTGAGAGAACAAGAAACAACTGACACAAATCAACACATATGAAATTCTGTCTAAAAACAAAACAAAAAGCCCAACAACAACAAAAAGAACACCCATAAAAACAACCAAACAAAAAAGCCCAACAAAACAAACAAACAAAAAAAAAACCAACCTTTTTTTTACTATAAGGGTGGTTAAACATTGACACAGGCTGCCCCAGAGAGGTTGTAGTCTCTATCCTTGGAGGATAGTCACAACCTACTGGACACTGCTCGAGCAGTAGGGCCAGTCTGAAGAGATCCCTTCCAACGAAAAGGAGCCTGCCATTCTGTGTGACTAAGTCCAAGCAAATAAACAACAACGGGGAAGCACACGGAAACAGTTACACAGAATTCATCAGTGTGATATGATAGAGTGAATTACAAGTGCTTTCAGGCTCCTGCAGCCAGACTATCCAGGTTTATTACACTGGCTCCCATGTATCAATCTAAGCGGTCACACAGATTTTACTCTCTTTCTGGAGATGGTGGAATGAAGAGCAGAAACAGAAAGGCAGCAGTTAGACATCTGAACTCTAGGCTGGTTCAAGGCAGCAAACATGACAGAAAAAGAAGAGACTCTACAAAATAACACATTTGTGGTGACCACAGTAGTAGCAAGATAGTACTGCAATAAAAAGTTGGGAGTGGGAGCTGCAAGGCTGTGAGACATCTTGATATGGCTGCAAGTGCTTGCAGAATGAAGCAGAAATGAATTAGGAAACAAAGCCACAGCTCTTGTGAAGTTTATTTATAACAAAATTATAAAACCCCAGTATTGTCTGTGGAAAGTTTGTGGGCAGAGAACTTGTACATTAGGACATCACAGACATCAAAAGGCAAGCAGTGAAATCAGTATTAAACTATCAGTATTAACTATTCCAGTAGTTTAATATTCCATGAAAAAGCTGTAACTTGTTTCTATCTTAAACTCTTATTTCACTCAACCCTGAAATAAAATGTATGCAAGGAAAGATAAATGAATATGATGAAATTGACCACTCAACCCTTTAGGGAAGGACTGGCAAAGCCTTTAACTCCATCTGTTTCTGAAATAGAAGAATGCAAATGTCCACGACTGCAGTTAGGCCATGTTTATGAAACACAACCAATGCACACACAGGGATGGGAAAGCGTTTTACACGCACAGATCTTTATCTTTTCCTAATGGTGTCATTATAGCAGCTTCCCTTATTCCCCTGGGAGAAGAAACAGGTCTGTAGCTGAGAAATTAGCTCCAGCTCCCGTAAACACAAATTAGGAACTGTGTCTGTGCCAGAAACACAATGCCCTGCCATGTAAGCACTGACCTCTTCAGTTCCCACACTTTCTGCTTTAGCACAGTGTCATGCCCAGGGGAGTTTGGTGGCAGCAGATGCTGTTCTGCCACCTTGCACCGGGCTGCTTTTCCGACCCATGTAAACCATTTTTACAAAGCCGAAACCAATTACTAGCGACACACGTCCACACCACCTTCCTCTAGCGCCAACAATAATATTCATGGCTTCTCAAAGCTTCCATCTGTTTAGACGTGGATCCAAGTTGAAAGGTAAGAAGCAACTAAAGTGACTCTTCTCAGACAGATGCCGACATATAAGAAATTTCAGGACTGTTTGAGACACGTTAGAAGTGGGAAATGTGCTGAACAAAACAAGGCGCTCAAACCCTTTTATCTATAAAGATAGAAGAAGGAAAATTTTTGTACAACAAGAGGACCCTTTGAGAGGGAAGGAGAAAGAAGTTAATGGAAAAGAGAGGAAAAACTGGCCTTGAGAAGAAGTGGATGTGGAGAATTGCAGGCAAACTTTTAAAGGGCATATATCAGCCTATCCTGACAATTTGAACACATGGGAACTCTCCAGACATTGGCTCAGTTATGGCTCATCCTTGCAAAACTAATTTCAACGGATTCTCAACCATATACAATAAATTTTATGGAGCAAATTCCTATTTGTAGTGTTTCCAATTAAGCAAAGAAATTATGGAGACTGAACACTCTGACGGAACACTATTCTGCTTCAGCAGTAAGGGGCTGCAGGGATAATCTATATGAGAGGATGCCATGAACAGCTCTGTGCCAGTCAGAGTCAATTCCAGCCACCCTCAAAATGGATGAAAATAACAACCAATCCATCAAATCCTCAACCACTTGGAGGAGCACAAGCTACCTTTGCTCGAACGTATTTTGGAAAGGGCAAGAGCCAGTAGGGACAGAAGACACAGGAGGAGACACAAAAGGAACGACAAAAGGAGACATGAGAACGCACAGGGGAAATACAAGATATGTAAAAAGACGAATTTGGAGAAAAGGAGACATGTGCTAGAGGACATTCCTGGGGATGTGGCTGGAAAAGTAATCTTGGAAAAAGTTGCTCCATGACAGAAGAACATTTTGAGGCAACTGCAGCACCCACGCCAGAGCAGAGACAACCTTGAAAGGACTGCAGCCCATTGAAAATCCATGCAGAGAAGAGAATCCATGCAGCTAGAAACAAGGAGCACGAGAGGGGAAACAAAACAAAACGAAAAAAAAAGCAGGAACTGGCAGAAAGAGACCTTTACACAGTGATGCCAATCTCCTGCGTCACCCAGCACCTCATCAAAGGAATTAAGAGGGACTGAGTGTTAGAGAGAACAAAAGAAGGGAAACAAAATAGGAAGCAGGGAGGACGGACAATAAACTGTAGCCAAGCCTGGGAAACTGGGAGGTATTTCCATAAGTGTGCATTTAACTGTTTGTCTTTGACAACAGCAGCAGCAGCAAAAACTGCAAAGTTCTCTCAGGCCATGTACTTCACCGAAAAAGACTAGTGGGAGGAGAAATTGTTGTACAAATTGCAGATATTAGATGCCAGTACAGAAATTCTCTAGAAAGAAACTCGACACAAGCGAGCATTTAATTGTGGATCATCAAAATTTCCAGTTTTAGAATTCACTTCCCACTTGCTAATATCTCTCATACAGTCTTCCTATTCCAGAAGTGTGTCCTCACAGTCAGGTTAAAACAGAAAAGTGGCAGGTTATATTAAGTGAATAAAGGTACTGGTAGCACAAAAAAGGAAAAAAAAAGAAAACCCAAACAAAAAAACCACCAACAAACAGGTCACTCTACAAAGACATTCATCACAGGGATTACTAAATATAGAACTATGTAAATTGCCAAGCCCTGTAAACTGCAGCAAGGCACTATTAAATTACCATGAATCAAAACTGCAAGAGAAGCAAGTTCTAAACGTCTTTTGTTTTCTGATCAGTAATTAGATGTGAGCAGGTATTACGTGGCTGGAAGTCTGTAAGCTCACAGGCTCTGGAAGGCACTTTCTTTGTTTCACAACCCTGCCTGCAGGGTCAGCAAAGACCAGCACCCCTCACTTGGCTGGAACACGCAGAGCTGTCATAAACTGTCAGATGGTTCATTTTTTAGAGCCATGTAAAGTGTCCCTCAGTAATCTGATCATATGTTGTGTTCTTAGAATAACTCCCGCTGAGGTCTGCCGTGGTCACCAGAACCTGCCAACAGTTGTGACTCCTCTGTCGAAACCGCGCCTTGGGTTTCACGAAGCTCCAGCCAACATTCCAACTGTGGCACAGCACCTTTATCCTCCCTGGAGCCTTCCCCTTGGAAGCATGGCACGAAAAAAAGTAGTCAAGAGATACTCTCTCATGTTCTTTACCTCTTACTCTCAACAGATAAATTTCCAAGGGCAGCAATTTGTCTCCCATTCCGTCTTACACTAAATTGCGAAATTTTGTGTTCAGGAGTTAACCAGGAAGGAATTGCTAACAGAAGTGAATAAGGAGGCTTTTGGATTCTCCATTCTACACCTGTGCACCTTTGAATATAACAGCAGAGAAATGTCTTCCTGTAAGGAAGGAGGATAATCAAGGGAATTCCCATCGCCATAGAAAGCATTTTCCAGTCCTACCTCAAAGCTTCATGCTGACTTTCTCTTAGTAAAAGTATATTAATTTTTCTGCCTCTTGTAAGCAATATCTCTTTAAGACTTATACTTCCTCACACACCTGTTGCCAAACAAAGTGAAATCAAACAATTCAGTGATGCCTGCAAAATCCTTTCAGTGAGAAACAGCATGGAAGTATCTGTTTCTTAGCAGATTCTGTATCTTTCTGTATCCAAAGCAAACATTTGCAACTACATCTAAATAGTCCTGTAAGAGAAGCAACTACCCAGCTGTATCCAGTGAAAGCTTTATCAAAGCGAGGTCAAGAAAGCCATCTCAACTCTCATTTCAATTTTCTGTGTCACTTAATGGTATCTCTCGGGAAACTACAGTCTCCTTGAACTTATTTAATTAACTGTTGGTTACAATCAACATAAACATAATGAACTGTGTGCATCAGACAAATAAATCTAGACAGAAGAGGGAAGGTAAGGACACCTCATCTGTCCACCAAACGTCAGTGTTTCTCTGTGCATACAAAGCAGAACTAACTGCCAACCAAGTCTTACCAGAAAGACACTTTTTAGACAAAAGCAGTGTGGGGTTGCATGTCCATATGGGACTGACTGCCACTGGGGTCTGCCCCATCCATAGCTCCCTGCACAGCCTTACTTCCCATCTCTCATTCCACTGCTTCCTCCTCCCAGCTATGCTAAATGTCTTCCTGGACATCAGCTGTTCCAGAAATAGGGCTACATGTGTCAGAAACCACATTTTTGTCTTTCTGATGGTTAATCCCATCTTTTCCTCGAGATGCACAGACACCCAACTCTTACTAATATAATCTAGTTTTAATGCTACCTTTATTAAGACTTTCTTTTCCTCACAAACCACATTTTCTCATCAAAGCCTTGGTGAGAATATTTTATTTGGTTCCTCTACTCAAGAGGCACTAATGGAACTTAGTACACCACTATGACTGTCATACTGTGATCATTTCCCATGAAAGGGACCATGGAAAACCATACTGCATTTTATGGCACTGACCTATCCTATCTTTGATATCTTTGACCCCACCAGTGCAGAACTTCAGTGCTCAACAGTCAGGTTCGAGTTCCCATAGCACAGTTACACACACTAATGAATTTTATATTCAGCTGCGAGAAGAAAATTTCCTCACTCTGATCATTTATTCCATGCTTGAATTTTCTCAGGATTAACCTTCCACAGGAAGATTCTCTGAGCTCATGCATCCCTACAGAAAGGGGATTTTGAGATAAAGAATCAAAGAAGGATGAGCCAGTACTTCTGAAAAATAACAAAACAGCCAGAAGCCTGAAAACACAATATTGAAGTGATTAGCATCATCACAGTCAGCTCTTCCCCAAAATACCTGTTTTCATCATTTGACTGCCCAAGTTCTGAGCTCCTTCCTCTTCTGAAATTACAAAGTCAAAGCTTTATTTGCTGGGCAGAATGCACCAGTCAAGCCCCTCACATGGCAGTCGGGTGATTCATCCGTCTGAGGTCATAAAACTCAGTTGTCTCATCTACTAACTGGTCTAAACACTGAAACCTTCTCTTGTGTAAAAGGTCTTTTGCTGGAAAGGTTAGTGTTTACTCCTCTCCTTTGCCACTGCACAGCCTAAATTCACACCCAGAAACACAACTGCTACTCCCATTTAGAAACTGCTGTTTCTTGGTGCTCAGTTTAAGATGCTTCACACAAGGTGTTTGGCCATGGGATAACAATTACAGACCCTGCTGGTTTGGAGAAGCTTCTTATTGGTTCCAAACAAGTACTGGAGATAAATGAAAAGTCAGTCACCACGGGTGTAGTTAGAACAACAAATTTTTCATCAACAAAACAATCTGAAGAGGTTTCCCTCTCCTTAGCTGATCATTCCTCCTCCTGCAACATTTCATCAACTGCTGTGTGCAGCTGTACCAACTAAATTGATGGGAAAAGGGGAGGGGGAACACGGGAGGAAAGACTGACATGTACCACTCTAATTACCAATAATTAAAAAATAAAACTCCCCGTCCCCATTTGGATTTTGTTCTTGGTTTTGTTTTGTTTTTCCCCCCACCAGCCTATTTTTAATTGGATTGCTGAACTAGTTCATTTTGTGGTCACATTAACCACGGCATTAGCACAGCAAAGAGAACAGAGAAAGAATCGGTGCAGAACTTCTTAAACCAGTTTTGCCACCAGAGAAACTGTAGCCTGGAACTGTGCTCCACCTAACCCTCACACAAACAGACTGGTAAGAAAATAGGCAAGGCACTTCCTGTACTTGCATCATTTGTCTAAAGGCTAAACAGCGTTAAACTGCCTTCTAATTACTGCCCCAAGGGCATGTGGAGTTATTCCTTGTAAAGATGAGCATTTACTAAGGTACAATTATGTATGCAGGCAGAAGTCCCTCCCCATCAGCCTAATGCGAAGCTCCAGGCTATGCAGCTCTTCACCACACCTCAGTGTTTAATAGTGCTTTTCAGTGCATAAATGGAATGTCCTCATCAGCTGTGATTTCCCACATTATCGCCTCAGGCCACAGAAATGCAAGTTAATCCATCCAATAAGTACTCTTCCACAGACACGTTAAGGGCTGCAAAAGGAGCAGAGCTGGGACTTGTTCTGGTACTTCCCAGAGTTAAGACTGATAAGAATCCTATAGAAAATGTTTAGATTCAGTTTGGCTGGGAAATCCCACAATCACACCAAAGCAGCTGCATATAGTAACATGAGTCCTTCATACGCCAGGGAGTGTATCAGATAACACCTGAAAGAGCCAGTAACAATCCTACATGGAAAGGCATGTCAAACTAACAGCTTTCAGTCTCTTGGGACACCTGAGAATGACCTTATAGAGGCACAAAGACACTTTACTCAGCAAGGCCCGGGTTCAGAGAAACTTGACTATTGAGGGGTAGCACAGAGACCAATGTTTAACTGTAACAGCATTCTCCAGTTCCCATCAGTCCAAGTCCTACGTTACGGGCCTGCACATCTGCAAAATTCTTCCTTAGATCAATAAATGTCTGCTCATTTCGGAATCTTCCAATAACTGTAGGGCATCTGAAAGCAATTCTCAGTGACGTTGTCTTAAGGGATAGCAAAAACTTTAGCCCTTCCCCTTATTCTGTGGTCAGCTGCCCCTGCCAGCTGCACCAACAGTACAGAGTTTCTGGCAGATTTCTGCCCCACGTGCTAATCTTGTGCATGTGCCCAGGTGACAGGCTAAGCAAGCACTCAAAGCTTTAGCTGTAACAGAAGTTAGAGCTAAAAGGGGCCTGTGAGATCTGTGCAGCCACTTGCTGCATGACCAGCACAGACCATGCAGTTCTCAGGGCATCTGGTCTGGTCTGGCTCAGCCCTGTGAGGAGTCATGACTGCTTCACTTAGCATCAAAGACTACACCACGACCCAGTCCCAGCCAAATGACTGAGAATTACACAGAGCAGCCTCAAGGAGAGCAAAAGAACCCAGAGACTGTTCTTGCATTATACAAATCAATGAATACTGATTTTTTTAAGTGGAATGGCTGCCACCACCCAACTTCAGTTTGTGCCATCATAATTTAGAGCGATTTTTGATCACTTTAAGCCATTAAATTGTAGATTCAGGTTAAAAAAATGCCCAGACACTCCTGAAAAAAGTGGTTGCCTTTCCCCCTCCCTCCCTCTCACCAGACTGTTCCATGGGTCTGTTCAACTCTAATCTGGCAGAAATCTGTCCAGCTCATTTTGCCAACATAGTTTGCTATCAGTTTTAGCAATCTAACATGGATCCACAAGGAGTCTGCTAGAAACTGAAGTTAGCCTAAAGAACAGGAGCACAAAACTGGAAGCAGAGCAGGGGAGCAAAGAAACAGGAGTGTCCATCTTTTCTTCTGCTGTGAACTGTAAGGTCATCTCACCATTTCTGAAGGAAATATACTTTTGGTCTCAACACAGAACAGTTCCATACCATCCGAACATTATCAAGAATAGTTGTTAAAGATGTCATACTCTGTAACAGGTGAAAAGAGAATGTGGACAGAAAAACCTAGCAGAAACACAGATTAAATAATTGCATAGCCACCCAGGGACTGGTCTGGGTAATAGCTGAATTCTGCCAAGATCATGAAAATTCCTTACAGTGGCTTGTGATATTCCCTGTTCCTTCCCACCCTGCTCTCTTTCTTCTCCTAACACCGGCATAATTCTGTTCCAGATTCTTTAAGTACCTGTTCCCTGATTGAGTTTACAGCGTAAGTCTGATAGATAACTGGGCAACCATGATTCAGGCAGGAGAGTGGGAACATGAGGATGACAAAACTATTTAAGCTGCAGAGATACCTAAAAATGCATATGGATCCAGAAGGAAATTTGCACGTATCTAGGTGCTTCAGCTACCTTCTCGATGGAAGCTTCTACATCTAGATTTGTCAAATCATTTTCCCCCAACTTCAGCCATAAAGGATCAGACTAGACATGAACAGCTTAACCAGAGCTGGCTTTGCCTCTGGGCCCAGATCAGATGATTTTTGAAGGTCCCTCCCAGCACCATTCTCTGTGATTCTACAACTAAAGACGATGATGCTGTGTTTATATGCAGGAATGCTCATAATCCCTGGTCAGGGTTGAAAGCAACACTGAGCTGAATGCCACACGTGCTCGTGTGCTTCCCTGTAACACTGCCATGCTTCGAAACGGGCCTGTGTCTGCAGCACTTGCAGTCAACAACTTGGGCATTGCTATTGGGTTACCTCACCAAGCATTGGTTACACTCCTTGCCCTTCTGCCCACAGACTCCGACCGAAGCTCCTGGAAAGGCATTTGCAACTTTTGTACAAATCAAACCCAAGAGGAAGGGAGAGTGATTCTGAAGGCATTTTCCATGAAAACAGTGTCATTTCATGTTCAAGAAGCCAGAGACAGAGCAAGACTCTGGCTGTTTATGTGCATGGAGTGAGACTCTGAGAATGTGAAGGAGTACCCAGAAGATGGGTCACAAGTTCAAGGTGACAGCAATGAGCAACAGCTGCTGGCTATGCACCCTTCAGCAGCAGGTGTACCCAGGCCCCAGAGGTTTCAGTCAGCTCTGCCAGTGACCAACAGATTTACAAGACCATCTGTCTGGGCACAAACTGCACACAGCCTTCCCAGTTTTGCTGCCTGGATCTTCACCACACACAGACAATACAGGGTTTGTTATGGATTAGCTAAAGAGCAACTGTTTAAACCAATAGACAGCCCTAGTTCTCCTGTGCTCATTATCTGGATCCCACATGAATGAGAATACTGCTTGTTTTTTTAGCTGTAATACTGGCTTTTTCTGACCAAGCAGCTTCCCTTCACTTTGGGCACTAGAAAAGGGAAAGGTTATGTTGTCCCACACTGGTTTTGCATAAGGAATAAGGGATGCCTTTGAAAGGGACTTTAAAAAGAAAGTTCATGTGATAGGTTTTTCTTACTTGCACTGTAGAAGTAAGGGAGTTCCTTTTTTCCTGTGCCAGGTCTCCACACAATCTGCATATTGACCACAAGATCTGCATATTGACGTTATCAGCTCCCTCTATGTATATGCACACCCTTTCTCAAGAAATGCTGTCATCCTTCTCTACTCAATGTTTGGCTAATGGACAGAAGACAAACTCTGAGAAAGCACTCCTGGAATTTACCTAGAAGTCTGCTCTTTTTGTTTCAGACCTAAGGAAGGGTTCCCACATCCATCAGTCTAATAAACATACTCATGTCACAAAACCACAGGTAGTATGAATCACAATACTAACAATTTACAAAAAAATGCAGACATTTACAGTATAAAGCCACCTAATGCCCACTGTTCTCTTGTTTCCTGTGTAAAACCCTAGCACGTCTCATCTGGAATCCTCCTCTCATTCATGTAAAACAGATACACTTGCGCACATGCACACACACCATTCTTTGGGACTAGTTTCACAAATACAATCCTTATAGTTTTGTCTGATACAATTTTAAAAGTCCCCAACAACAGCATTTCCATTCCAGCTCTTCAGAGGAGAGAGATCCCTCAGCACTGAGCACCATGTTGTCCTGAAGTCTTTGGTGATATCCATCCTATATTCTTTCTTTCTCCCCCATTAATCCTAGTCATGCTCACATGTTCCACATAAAATCCCTCTCCCTCCTAAATGTTAACACCCTTCAAATATTTTTAGACTGTTATTATGTGTCCCCCACCCTCCACCTTTCAGTCATCACTTAGCCAAGCTATGTATATTTAGCTACTTTAATCTTTCCTCCTAAATCAGTCCCTTCAACTCCCAGAGCTCAATGTTAAGTCTGGTATGCTTGCTCTTCTCAGAACTCACTCCATGTTTTTGAGATCTTTCTGGTAATGTGTTTGCAGAAACCTGTCCAGAAGAGAGCTTTACATGCACTTGTTTTAAAGAAAGAAGAAACCCAAGTCACCGGGCATTAGTAATTTTCATTTTCCATATCTGGTTTTTGTTCCCAGATTTTGAATTCAATCTGAATTTTTAAGTATTAGTAAACATTTGGTATTTGTAAGAACAAATTAGCAACTGATAGTATTGAAACCAATTGTGAAAGAACGAAGTGGGTTTTAAAAGGTAAAAGAACACTAAGGCTTTTTAACTAAACTTTTCAGAAAACAACTGGAAATGTCTAAAGTTATTCAGAAGAAGAGCAGAAGCAAAACAATAACAAGCAACAAGGGAAAAGGCTGACAAATGAAATACACAGTCTCTCAGTTAAAAGGCAGGTGAGTGGATATACCTACAAAACATAAAAGCTGCCCTACTACATTAGAAATCAATTAAACTAGATGTGTTATCTACAATGAAAAAAAAAATCAGACCAAGTGCCTTTCTGACAATAGACCACTACAAATTAAGTCTGTCTTGGAGAATTACTAAAAGTTTGAAATTTAAAAATGAAAAAGTCAGAGGAAGAGCCGTAAGGGTAATGCAGTGTTGCCAATGAAGGAAATCACTTAAACATGATGAAAACTCTGTGGCTGCAGACATAAACAGTGAGAAAAACATTGTACTACACAGCTCACTTTTTTTAAAGCCTGACAGATAAATATGGGACTACAAAGCTGCTAAAAATCAAAAGGGACAGGAAGAAGTATGTCCCTATATTGAAACAACAGAATGAAGCCCCCACAAAAGGAGTCACAATACTTTTGATAACATGTTGTACTCAATAAAATTGCTACTATATTTACGTTCAGTACTAAACATGTTAAGGAAAGATGCCACAGCCAGTACTATTCTGCAAGAAGATTCCTGGTGGGTTGGTATTTCAAAAGTCACAAATTTCTCAATATTCAAGAAATGCTTGGAATTCATGGAAAAATATTTGGTTTTATGCTTGCATGGAGAGAACACCAGTTAAACTGACATACAGCTTAACACAAAGAACCATAAACTTGGCTTACAAAGAAGATGGAAGGGAAAGCATGACAAACTCCAGCAGAAGTTTAACCCACTGCTAATGTCTGCAGAAGTCTGGCTTCATCTAGTCGCCAACAAAGAACCAGAGCCACACAAAAGCAAAGTTAAAAGATGACTGAGTGAAACAAAACCTCATTATTGAGCAACTCCAAAAACATTACACCTACCACCCCAGGGGAGGGCAAAGTCTGTATCCCAACCAATTGTCCATGAATCCAGGTTTTGTCTGTCTTCTAGTGTTTAAAATAGGAGATTCCTTTTTTTTTCCAAAACCATGGGAGATAAAGGGCTGCTCTACAGTTCACTAGGTCATACTAACGGAAGGGCTAGGAACTTCAGAAGTATCTCTCTGAGGGATATCACAGCTGAATTACAAATTTTGCAGTTACCTGGAACATTCACATCGGTGTCAAGTGAGCACATTCTCAGCATGTTCCAACAGCTTTGACTGAAACATCATCAGGTAAGATGCTAAACTACAATACAGAGGAAAGCATTTGAAGACTGACACCTTGCTGGTTTACATATTTTAAATAGCAACCATGCTCCTCCCTCCCCTCATGGAGAAAAAGTGTTTATGAACTGGGACAGGCAGCGTATATTTTATGCTTTTCAGATTTATGTGTTTGCTTTTCAGTTCTACTTTTAGTGACTCTTCGAGGTCAGGGAAAACATGAAATGATAACTTACCCTTTGAGATAAAGGCATTATCCCGCAAATTTACCTAGTCATTTCAGAATAGAGGTGGGAGGTACCACCTGTGACCTGGTAGCTTTTAGCATCAGACTGACCTTTCATCCCATCTTAAGTCATGTTGCAAACTCAAGTGTTTGTGGTCCACTGCCTGCTCCAGGTTTTAACTAGTAACATGCTTGGCTATCCTTCTTCTTTCACTCAGCCCCTAAGCTTTGGACATCTTTAAGTATTTCCTATCAGCAATTCAGAAACAGATGGCACCAGCCTGGGAGATGGATGACTGCCCCCAGCTGTCTTGCCCCTCCCTGCTCAGCACAGAAATGGCTGAGCTGTTTGAAAAGCAGCTGCTAAACTAGTGACTCCTTCAGAACAGCCATCTAACAAACAGCCACCAATTCCAGCCCCTCTTGCAAAAAGGTGCTCCAGGCCAGGTGTTCCTGCAGTGGAAGGGAACACTGGACAGCTAAGGCAGTTAATTCGTTTCTTCCAAGCTCGTACTGTCTCTCTTGTAATGTCAAAATACATATCATTTTGCAAGTTACTATTTTTTATTTCTCTGCTCTCAGCAATGTTGGGAGACCTGGTCTATTTAGCATCTCCATGCAAATCTCACAAAGGTACTGAGCTTTTTCCCTCTCCTTTCTCTAGATCAGTACTGAAGATGCCAGGAGATACCAAACACCTAATTCTGTGATAGTTTATTTATGCTAGATATTATTGCTCCCACGGAAAAACATTGTTGGAAAACATAAGTGACAGATTTGTAATATTGTACCCCCAGAGTGTTCTAGCAGGCAACACTCATAAAATTATTCTGCAAGACCTCAGCGGTACCAGAAGGCACCAGAGCAGTAAGTGCCCCAGACTCAATGCTTCTAATGTCAACACAACGATTAGGAGAAAGGACAGCACTCCCTGTCAGACAAGACAGCTGCTTGTGCCATAAGCAGGTGGTCAAGCAAAGCCTGCTGGAAAGGCCAGCGAGGGCTTGCACCCAGAGCGTGCTGTGGCATGAGCTTACTCAGCCAGGATGCTGCCTCCATGCAGAAATGGAACGTGTCTAGTATGGAAAGAGATCATGAAAGGAAAGGCAGCAAAGGAATCGAGACACAGATTATCAGTGTACAGAGAAGAGCTTGGCCGACTTTGGTGTGAAGATGGAATCATGTTCAGCCAGCAATCGGCAGTGTTGTCTAAAGAGCTGTAAACAAGCCAACTTTGAAGAGGCATGGAAACATGAGCATGAGGCCTGTGTATAGGCTGAAACACACCTTTCTGTACCATTTTAAATGCTCTTAAGCAAAAGAGCACAAATTCTTCATATTGCCTTAATTCACTTCATCTAAAAGCTGCCAACAGGTTGCCTCACAAAAGATGGGAAGCATACAAATGGCACATAGAAGAGTTTCTGAGACCTGGAACATCTTGCCCAATACAGAAGTACCACACAAGCCACTCCTCAGTGAGAAACAGTGAAATGGTCCCAGTTTTGCCAGGGAAAAGGGGCATCTATAGCTCTCTGTAACACCTCACTCCTTGGTTCAGAGAGCTCTGTGCAAGTCGGTCACAGAGTGGATAAATAACCGTCCCTTCAGAGACAGGGCCAGCTCCACATCAAGCTTGCCCTGTTCCACAAGCTGGCTTGTCAGTATTGAAGATGAAATCAGGGACTATATTTATTCTCCCTGCCCAGTCGTATCTTTCTATAGATCCCAGACAGGGCCCCACTTCCTTGGCCTGGATCCTGGAGACGAGTAAGCAAAGGAGGACATAAATCAGTGCCTGGGTTCTGTCAGGAGCACACTGAACCAACCATCCACACTAGGAACAGGTGCACTGAAGGCAAGCAGGGACACTGTCCCATTTGGAGTAGTGGGGGAGGGCTTGCAGAAAAGCTCTTCATTTCTTCTCCCTGAGCCTGCCCTAAACTTTTCACCCTGCAAGTGGGTTATTTACCTTCTGCAGTTCACCAGTCCAGTCAACTAGATGTGTTCCACTTAACACCAATCTATGCTAAATCAGGCCCAGCTAAGTCTCATTGGTTTCTGTAGCCCTCTGTACTTCACTTTTGCTCTCATTTCGTTTCCTGTCTTTCAAACTCTGCTCTGACACATTCACTCCAAAGGTGAAGTATTTCAGGAACTGTGCAAAATGTTCAGTAAATTAATACAGTCTTAAAACACAACTGTAATTTTTCACCAGTAATTTTAAAAGTCATCCATCATGAAAAGCAGTGCAAACATAGAGCAACAAGGAGCATGTCACTAGTTCATGCTTAATAACCATGGGGTGGATTCTCAAGTAATATTTTAATCTGAGTAACATTTTAAGCAAGCATTGGTCCCTAAGGAAGCAGTCTTACTTTAACCTCAGTCATGGCTGCTCATTCCCAATCTCGCCACTCTTTCTATGAACACCAGCACAAGCAGCTGGGCAGTATCCAAATTAAAGTTCACTTTTTTTCCCCTTTCTGACCGTGTTAAGTTTTAAGCTGGATCAGTTCCCCGGTTGGTTCCATAGCACAACCACAAAAACGTCTGTGCCAGCACAGAGCAGGAATTGATGTCTGCCTAAGAATACTGGCCCTAGATTAGCCTCAGGGTGATCAGCCTTACCCAGCCTATATTGCTCTTCCCAGATACAATGATGTGTGTACCCAGTAAAACCATCCACTGTAGATAAGGCCATGTAAACAAGACCCCACCCGCGCTCCCACAGTCAGAGCAATCTACTCCCTTGCTCAGGGAACAATGGCCTGATGGGTGGACAGAAACATGCAGAATGACTTGTGAAGTGCTCCGTAGGAAGCTCCGGGGCATGCACGGAGCATCCCATGATGGGGCCGGCGAAGACAAGACAGATTCCAATGTATGGGAAAACAAAAAAGCAAGCACTGACTGGGTAGAAAGAGGGCTGCCTTCAGTAAGATGCTTGATAGTGTTCTGAGAAACTGTCCACCTTGGGACTTAAAACCAAATACTGGGCATTCAGCCTTTGCTTTGCTTTTTAGCCAGAGAAGTACCAGGTGGCTTCTTGCAATACTCAGCTAGAGAATCCAGGCCAGACCACCTTTTTGTGAACAAAATCAAAAGAGAAATTTTAACTGTGGAAAAGGTCAAAAATCCAACTCAAAAGCATGTCTACTACATATAAAGTTGACTTCTGCTGCAGCTGCAAGCCAGAGCTTCTCTGTATTCAGGGGTGAGTATCTAGTTAGCTAGATGAGAAGAACCCACAGGTGAAAGATACTTGTACCAGGGCTACGAGAAGGCAAACTACAATGGAAAGGAGTACACAGAAAACTCTGCCCTTCTTAAGATCTGAAATGTGTAGCTAGTTAACAAACTGTAGGTGTTTGCACACCAGCAGAGCCATTCAGGGGTTCAGGAGCTGAACTTCTGTCCTGTAGCACCAGACATACAGACTATTACCTGTTCTTACCTCCAACAAGAACAGTGAAGACAGCAGCAAGAGATACCATAAAAGATAGGCTTTGTCACACCATGAAGACATTAGATTATATATATTTATATATAAAGATTAGTTCAGTAGCATGCTCAGCCCTGAGATCTACCCTACTGACAGTCGCCTGAAAAAGGTACCTCTAACTCTTTCTGCTTTGTGAATGTCAAAACCTTCACACCGATTTTCCTAAATACAACTCGAGGCAACCAACAGCACCAGCCTGGGAACACCTGAGAGGAGGGTGTTCACTCAGAGTATCACTGACTGCACAGGGCAGGCTGCCTGGAGTGAGTTGTGCCCTCTGTATCTCCTTACCATACATCTTGCCTTCGTCGGACAAGATAATCTTGCGCCGGCCGCATGGCGGGTAGATGGCTAGCGCTTCCTGGAAGCTCTGCTCGATGTCCGGACTCCACACGCCCTCGGCGTCATTGTCGATGGGTTTGTCCAAGGCCTCGCTGCCCCCCGAGTCGTTGCTCCCCTCAGGGGAGGTGGGAGAACTCCACTCGTTGGAGGTAATGGTGCCAGCTAGAAACTCCAAGGTGCCACACGGAGGAGCAGACTCAGAACCTGCAATGGCAAGCACATCCCACCGGGCAGTTAGAAACCCTCCTCGCTAGGAAAATGGAGATACTAAAGCAAAAAAAGTAAAAAAAAAAAAATATCTCAGTCAGGAGGGGTTTTACTTCAAGTTTATCTTAAACGATAACTCAACCACATGTTGGATTTTTATTTATGTTGAGGTGAAAACCCTTTCTACAAATCCTTCTGATAAAACAGCCTGCTTCAGTCTCTCTTTGGCTCATTAACTCTGACACTTCCCACTTCTCCTCAGAGGAGTCTTCTTGTGTCTTTATCTCCTTCATTTCTTTCTCCCTGCACTGTCATTATCCGTGTAACTGTTATTCAACTTTCTGAAGCACACATAGAGGGATTCAGTCTGTGTGAAAGACTACGCAAAATAAAGCGGTGATGAATTATCTAGTCATCACTGAGCACTGGGGTTGAAATTTTCTTAGATACTGTTTCACTGGATCAGAGTTAGTAGTTGGTGTCACTTCTAACACTGACATTTCTTCTCAAGGATCAGCTGTGCTTTTAAAAAGCCATTCCTGGAGCCAGACAGTGTCTTCCAAATCTCAGCATCGTATCCTGGCAGGAGCAGAAGGCACCACAAGTACAGGGATGACAGCACTAGGTTGCAGGTCAAGAACCAAGGTGCTTAGCCTGTTGTTACTGCTCATCTTCAGAACGACCTTGGCAAATTACTTCAGTTTCCTCTGCCTCTCCGCCCACTTACCTCCTACCGGTCTCGGGCTACTAGATTTGCCACTGAGCAGGAGCAGAAATTGGTTTCTCATTTGAACCTGAGCTGGCAGCTGCTAGCTCTTGAAAACTACAATAAATTATAGTCTACTTATAAATGCCTACAGAGAGGCTGAATCTTTTGAGTGGAGCTGAAACACTCATTGAGAAATTGACTTCAGACCACACAGACACTTCCAGTCAACCAGGCAGGAGACAAATGGCTTCTAAAGACACAGATCATTCTTCTGCCTTAATCCCAAAGCTGTTTATCATTTTAATAGCTTTGTTATCTGGGCTACAAAGGATGTTCACAAGCCAGCATTTGAGAATCCAGCCAGAGCTTAAAGCTTCCCTCTCTATCACCACATTGAGCTGGGTAGCAAGAAAATCAGAGTAAGTATTTTTTTTTCCAAGAGCAACAGAATCATCAAACCTGCACTGAACATGAGAGTAAGGAGAGAGGTCTGACATGACAACTCTCTAGCTCAGAAATATCACAGTGAAAATGTAAAGGGGAACAGAGAAAAAATTTGGGTGTGGTATTTGTCAAAAACTAGTCAGAAAAATAAATATGTGCAGTTATGCCATGCCCTAGTTGATACAGGGGAAGAGCAGTCCATTCATTCAGAACTTCAAAAATTCAGAGCTCATGGCTCCAGAAATTTCTCTGATGTAAACTTTTTTTAAGTCTTTCTTTAGTTTCTTACCTCTTTGGATTTTATGTTTTTAAAATCTTCTCCAAGACCATAATGACCAGATTTGTTTTTAATAAAAGATGAAATTCTTTAAGAACTTTAAAGTTTCGAAACCTGAAGTTGTCAACGAATTTGACAATACTGGCTCTCAGAATGTGTTTGCTGCTCCTTAATGACTTTAGACAGCAGCAGAGACATATTTTACTTCTCCAAAACCCACCAGAAGCTAAGAAAATAAGCAAGACAATACTGGGCCTTTAAATAATTTCAATATAATTTAGACAAATAATTAGACACAGTGTACTGTTCAGCCTTTTAACAAATGGTTCACAAAGACATTTAGAAAACCCAGAATATGACTTATTTCCTGTGACAGTATTTGAAATGCACAAATCACTGGAATGGCCTACCACTGCCCATCCATCCATTTCAGCACCTACATGAGATTATTTCAATCCTCTTGATCCATGGTATAAAATTTCAGAGCTCTAATGAACATGGAATAATAAAATGGGAGGTGAGAGGGGAACTCACACTTGGCTTTTTACCACTGGGACAGACATCCCACACACACTGTGAATGGCACCAAGGCCAGCAATGTGACTTTAGGAGACCCTGAAATGAAGGGTAACAGTTGCTTCCCTCACCAAACATTCCCCCTTTCACTGACAGATGCTAATAAAAAATTACATGCGTATTTCAAGAGATTGTCCTGCTGGTGTAGAGGAGTAAGCTTTCTACAGGGAGACTCTGACAGGGAAACAGAAGTTATCTGTTCCAAATGTTCTTCTTTTGATATTTCTCCAAGCATTCCTAGTCTCCGGAAGCTGTTCAAACCCTCTGTAGTTAATGTACATTAAAATCTCCACAAACACAAGGCCCAGGCTGGTTTTAACTTAGAGTGACAAGCTGGGAAACGGAGGGTTCAGAAAGAAACCCAAGGTGTGACAGCAAGTGTATTCATCACAGCACCTGCCCTGGGAGCTGCAAACCTCACATGAGCCAGCAGGCTCCACACCAAGTGAAAACACGCTCCAACTCCTCAACTACAGGACTCCCAAAGCCACAGTCACTGGAAGCTACAGCTCTGCTGTCAAGCCAAATCTCCTAGCAATGCATACGGGCAAACTAGTCTCCTAGGGAATGAAGGACCATAATGGCCATAAAAAGCATCTGCTTTGAATCCAGTTATTTTCATCTCCTTAGTGTCCATGCTGACACAGGGGAATACCTAGCAGATGATTTCATCATGGCACACTCTTAAACTGAAACTAAGTATATCTGAAGCATAACTCTCCTCCCCCCGCCACATTCACACCCTAGGAGCTGTTGCCTGATCATTTCATATTTTACAAGGCTCTGCACCTGCACTAAGTGCTTTTCGTGCCACAGGAAAATCTGGGTCCATTCTAATCCAAGCTCCAGAATAACTGGAGGGGAAAACATGCCCTATTCAGTGCAGTGTCAACTCTCCAGACTCTGTTCTCCAAACCTTAAAGGAAAGTTGCACTGACTTGAGCAGATGTCATTTGTACATTAAGGGAAGTCCACAAAGCAAGAGACAGAATATGTGAACTTTCTCTCACATTGGTGTAAATCAAGGGAGATATGGCACATAATAGCAGTAACAGAAGAAATTATATAAATCTTGAAGTGACCAGACACACTTTTTTTTTATGCTTCTTACTTTCTGTGCCTTGCCCAGCAATGTTAGTTCCATCTCAAACTACAGCTAGGTCAGCAGGAACCGAAATGTGCTATCGTGGCCAATCCCAACTTTTCTATGCTTGGGGCCTGATTCTGCTTTCCCTTCTTGGTACTAAAGCTATTCCTGATGGATGATGAAAAACAGAGAACCGTACAGAATATAAAATCAAAGATGTTTGGCCATCTCCAGCTAAAACCTCTGTAATTACTCAGACTACAGAGCACGTTAGCAAAAATTTTACTTCTATTTGATAACTTCTGAAGAATTCCATAGACTGAAATGGCCATGGAAATCCTTATAACTCTATGCCTCTAGATCAGTAAGATGCCAAAGGCTTAAAAGGCCTGCAAAGTTTCCTTAAATAATGTTGCTTCACTAGTAAGCTCCACGTGCAGTCCCAGGCAATACTCTGTGCTCAGAAGCAATAGGCAGTGATTCAGGGAGTCCTGGCTGGGTGCTATCTG
This sequence comes from Rhagologus leucostigma, assembly GCA_013397725.1. Taxonomy (NCBI): domain Eukaryota; kingdom Metazoa; phylum Chordata; class Aves; order Passeriformes; genus Rhagologus; species Rhagologus leucostigma. The sequence continues at coordinate 437,645 of VZTD01003056.1, forward strand.
ATCTGTTGGTCTCTGCTTTGGCTGAACACTTTCAAGCCTTCTGTTTCCTGCACTGTTGATCTGAACTCAGTGGTGGCCAAGATGACCACTCATTAAACTAAGCAAAGCAAATTAAAAGAAGCTGGGGGATAAACCCTGTGGTAAATGACTTTATTAGTGTGGCAAATTGGAAAACTGGCAGTGGAATCACTTCCCACTGAATGAGCAATCTGGTGAAAAACAGAGGATTTTTCAGAAGCACAAGAATGTTGAATGTCTTATTTATAACAAAGATTTGAATAATATTCATTAGTAACTTCTTTAACAAAATACAAATGTTTCAGTTAGCATCTACCTTTCAGTTTGCTTCTGTCTTCCAGTCAATAGTAACTACATGCATACAGCCTGGTAACTTTAATAGTTATTTGTATTACTGAATGTTCTAGTATTTCTCAATATTTTAGTACTTAATTTATTTTAAGTTCTGCCTGTGGAAGAGTTTGTAATCACAAAGCTTTCTTCTGATGTGGAGGGAATTTAATTCCGAAAGCACTAAACAGACATCCCAGACATAATCAGACAATTCCTTTCCCATGTGAATTCCCTCACCAGGCACAGTTCTTAGGAACAGTGTGGTCAGAGGATGTTGTCCCATACTCATAATAGCAAGTTTTGACAGAGGTCACAGGGCTTGGTGTTTGTTCTCTTGGGATTCCCTCAGTCTGAACTTATGCCCCACTCCTTGGCTTTTGTACTTCTGCGAGTGTACCTTACGGTTTTCCTTATTCTGATCCCACTCTTATTTTACTGAGAGACGATGAACTGTCTTTCTTTGTAGGATCCAGTCATGGCTTCTGTCCCAGGTTCAAAGACACAAGACCCCTCAAAGCATATCCACCTCCATACCACAGTATCTCTATCTTCCTTCTTAATGTTTCCCTCTGTCCAAGTACTGTTTCTTATTCACTCTTGCTGCCTGTTTTTCTTTCTGCCGTGGTCATTTCTTAATAAGTCACTCACAAGGCAAAACCATGGAGAAAGGACAAAAATGTTTCAGCTCCAGCAGCTTTGGTTTAAGCGTTCCAGTTCTGGTAGTTTCAACACTAACTCTCTTTCCTTTCACACATGGTATCTTATTGAGATTCAGAGATCCTGCAGGGCTAGACAGCTGCCAAGAGCCCTTCAGCCAAGGTCTCATTGACAGGGAGCACATCTTTAAACAGACTCCATAGTCTGACACATCTGCTTTCTAATATTAATCCCTCAGTCATTACTGTTGGTAACAGCTCCCTCTTAAGTGTTTGTGGCACCTGCTCGACACAAAATCATACTTTCCTGAGGATCTGAAAAATTGCAGCCAGCTGCCTCCAGTTGTTCGGTTTTCTTAGAGCTGCTCTGTCCAAAAGACACCCCCACTGCATGGCCACCCCTTCTCCCTGTTGGAATCGAGCACAACACACTGAGCAGAGACATCCCCATTCACTCACCGCTCCCAGGCAGGGGCGCTTGCCAGCACAGCCCTGTGGAGTCTGACAGGCAGTTCCACTCCTGCTCCTGAGCTGGCTGCGCCCTGAGAAAGTCGCTGTGTTTTACTGAGAACATCCCTTCACCCTCGGTCTCCTTCACTGGAACTGCAGGTTGTGGTGGCAGGGATTGCTTCACCTTACAGGTACTCCTTGGTGTCATTGAAATGCAAACAAACCCGAACAACTCCGGTATTCACTGCCTTGGTAACATGAGCCATATACTGCTACTGTAAAGGATCTGAACCACAACATTTTCATATCTGATCAGCAGTCAGAGAATTTTAAAAAATAATTAGTTCAGCCGTAACACATAATGTCCTGCTGCTCAAGCTATAGAGTATATTACATATATAACAATAAGAAAACTTGGAAACAAGAATAACCAGCCAGTTACTCCCATCTAGAACACCTAACAAATGAACTTACACAACGCAGTCATACAGGGAGATTTGGGTTCAGGGAAGCAACAGTCTGCAATACTAAGAAACCTATTGCTCAAGGTACAAGATGGAAGATTGCATTCAAACTTACCAGAGGAAGAAGACTGGGAAATTCTATGGGACACTACAACAATAGCTTAGTTCCTCTGAAAGAGAAAAACGAGTGCAATCAGTAGATGAGTAGCTCCCAGACGGTGCAACTCAAAGACTGCAGGAAAAACATACAGGAAAGGGAGAAGGTGGGAAAGCAGGTATTCAACGATAAATAAGATTTGTTAAAGCTCGCAGACAAAAGAGGACAAAATCATGGACAAGTTTACAGAGTCTCTGCAGAAAAAAAAAAGATGCAACTGCAGCAAGACCAACTGGCACTGAACTGTACCTAGGAAGGTAACAGCACTTTTGCAGCACCAGACGGCAACAAGTTCCTCAGGCTCCTTAGGAGCTGCACTCCCATCATTAAAGCGACCTGGAGACAGTGGAGATGGGTGGGTGCAGTTCACTGAGCCTTTTGAGGGAGCTTCGCTCAAACATTCCCTGTAACAGCTTAGCCAAGGGCTGAGCCTGGCTGTCATCTCACTTTTTGCCCCGGGCCTCCTGCAATCCTGAGTAATGCTGGCTATTCCCTGTGAATGGCCCTATCCACCCAGGACACCAGAGTAATGCTGCATAATCCCATGAATAAAACCAATTAAGGTAAGTGTTACTGGCTGTAGGGGAAGTAAAAGCTTTTAACTAACTGCAGTGCCAGGCAAGGAGGAAAGGACTGAGATTTCCCTCTCTGTATTGGGCAAGGTAATACACTCATTACATTCACAGGCTGCACGGTGAGATTTTTGTCTCTGTCTCAACACTGAATAAGACTGGTTTACGTGAAAGGAACGTGCACTACTAGCCTCAGATCATATCCAACAGGAGACTGGGCTCCAGCTGAATGCTTGTCACACTGCCTAACACAAAATCAAGCTTGGTTTCTTTGCTACACTGAAACTGCCTGCAGCAGCTGCTGCTGCTCAAAAGGCACCTGACTTCCCGAGCAAAGCAAAACAACTCCTAAATTATTGCAATAGCTAGCTCTGGCTGAAACAGAGAGAGGATGTAGTGTCCAGCAGAGTGATATCAATCAAAGCAAGGAGAGCGGAGAACTTCTATCAGTGCAGCCCTGGATAATGCAGTCAAACAGGATGTGATGAGATAAGGCTGTGTGTGGCCTTGCACACCATCCAATCAGTTACTTTTGAGATAAAGGAAACAGAGCACAGAGCCTTGCTGCCCTAAGGAGGGGGGAAAAAACCCCATAACCCAACAACAAAACCCAAAGGCCAGTTCTGATCCCACTAGTCTTGGGACGGCCAACTTAAGGATCGATCCTGAGCAATGGGTAACTCGTGCCCAGCTCCCACATACAGGCCACATCACAAGGCCACCAGCCTTGGACTGACAGAGTGACTACTGGGTGATTTATGTCTCAGCTGGGAGAGAAAAATGAGCCAGCAAGGGCAGCAGAGATTGACACTGCCAGGTTGTGCTGGGATTGAGCCACGCACTGGGCTGGACCCAGCTCTCAAAGGAACAGTGGAATTCCTGGGGAGTCACTGCTATCTCCCATGTGGGAACTGTTCCCAGAGCTCCCATTCTCCCTGACTTTCCAAGACATGCGGCATGTGTTTCACAGCTTCCCAAACAGATGAAGGTTGTGGCAGGGTGAAAATGGTTAGTCACCCTCGTGCTAGCAGCAGCAGTCACCAGGAGTCATTCTCCCTGGAGCTGGTTAGAAAGCAGGACACCAGGAGGAGTCAGATAATCACGCCCTTTTTCTATCACAGAAGCATTGGTAGTGTCAGCTAACACAGGAAAATTGTAACTGTCCCTTTGTGTACAGACAAGTGTAGATACTGACTGACTAAAATGACTTGGGAATTACCAAACCAAGCTAGAGACAGAAATAAATCAAGCTGAGCATTTTCCTAAAGAGTATTATTCACTTAATTATTAAAGGATAGGGAACCTTAAACAGCAACCTAAAAAAGCCTCCTTGCTCCTAAACCCACTGAAACTCAGCTGTCCTGAAAATCTCACCATCAGGCTCAAAAGCCCCCATTTTACCTATGGAAAAAAATATAGCACAAAGATGTAAGTGAAGCACCCAATGGCAAAATCAGAATAGGGTTAAAATCTAGACATGAACTTCAAGACAAGAAAAGGTTAACTGTAAAAGTGATTTGCAATTGCAAGTGGTAACTTCAGAGGGGCTCATGTTTAACACTGTCTGGAAATAGAGCATCTTTTAACTATTTGCCAACGAGTAACACTGAGACTCATAATGCCCACTTCATGATATCAAAATCAAATTCTTATTTCCTAATCCTGCCTCCTGCTCATGACATCTTTCAATCTCTTGTCTAGGACTCAAAGATAGATGTTCCAGCAAACTGGGACAACTGGGACATACTTAGATCCCCTGACACTAATGGCAGAACTGCACATGAACTCAGACAGGAGACAGATGTTTGCAGTTCTCATCCAAAGCAGTGAAAATGTTTAGCTCCAAAACTAGAGTCAGTCTCCAAGAGAAGAAATAGCTGAACCTGAGCTAAGAGACTGACAAGAGAAGAGACAGACAGTGATCACGCAATCCATGAATGCAGTCAAATTTCCCCTTCTGTGGTGCTTGCAGGTGGTCTGTGTTGTGGGCACGACCTGTCTGGCCAGGGCTAAGCCCTCTACTAAAGGCTCAAGACAAATGCAAATCACAAACAGGCAGAACAGGTATATAAAATGGGACCAGTGCTCAGTGCTCTCTTGACCTTCCCTCCTTCAGTCAACCAATTACACATGTGCTTTGATTTCAGTAGTAGTCAGCCATGAGCTTAAAAGGGGTTTGATGCTTGTCATAATGCAATACCTAAGTAAAGAACAGCCATGATGAAATACCTGCATCACACAAATGAACGCTACTCATGGCTGCCAACCCAGCTGCACTCTCCTGGGGTATTCAGACCCCACCCCAGCTCAGTTTTGGAGCACACACTCCATCCGGATCATGCAGCAGGTCAACATGCACTGCTTACACATTCAGTTCTTAAGGGTGACACTGGGGAAAGTCAACCTTTCTGTAAAACAGCCTGAAATTTCCTAGCAAACACACACCAGACATTTTTACCAGATTCCAGTGCTCCTACCAGTTTGACACATGAGACAGTGAAGCCACCCTCAACTCAGACCGGTGTAACTTTGAGTTAAGAACTCTTTCCTCTCTCTAAATGTGGCATAAACATGCCGTCATCTCCAGCCTGCTGAACACAGAGCAATTTCACAGAAAGCAAATGAAAATAATGAGAATCTGTAATTACAACCCCAACCCTCAAACAGCAATCAGTAAAAAAAAAAAAAAAAAAGAGAGAGAGAAGGAAAAAGAAATGTCAAAAAACTGAAAAACAAACTTGTCCCCAGATATTACAGGAAAGCATGAACCTCCTGATTTATCTCTTTGCCCTTCCAGACCCTTCTCGCCAGGAAGGTCAACAGGTTATATACCTTCTGCTGGATTAATCTACAGGAGAACAAGGGCAGCTAGCCAAGCAAAACTGGATTCTTAAAGAGACACAGCCAACCACAGACTCTACTCCAGTTTTTAAAGCATGTTCTTACAAATAAAACCTGTGACCAAAAGCAGTGGAAAAAGATGCTGCTACTCTATTTTTCAGTTCACATACTGGGTGGATAGAAGCAGAGATTTACATGTTTCACCTGCACAGTTATTTTCTTCTGATCACATAGATCCTTCACAAACAAGTAGGGGCACAGAAATAAATAGAATTTTATTATTTTATTTTTATAAAGATAATTCAAAGAGCAGTGAGTGTGCTTGGATAGAATCTTCTTACACAAACCTCTGTTTTACACCTTTATTTTCCCCCTAAGCTGACAAGATTTTCAAACCAAAAGACCTGCCTAAGTCTTGCTAGTCTGGTACCAGTGAGCTTTATTTCAATGAGCTATGGAAATAATCAGGTAAAATGAACTTAAGACACGTTAGCAAATCCTCCCTTTCCATTTCAGTATACACCTGCTCCACGTTCTCTTGACATTTCCTCCTTAGTTAAAGCATTCCAGGTTACAGGAGATTACACTTTGCCTGGACATCTGTCATTAATGGTTACCATACTGTTGGAAGGGAGGCACTTTGAGGGCTACACTGATTTATTTTCTCCTTGGCAATAGCAAAGCAGATGTCCTGAAGGCTTGCACCCAGGCTCGGAAAGCCACTGGAAAGCCACTGGCACTCAGAAATACAGGAGTGTAAAACACCTACCCTTTGGCAATCACATTCTAACGAAGGTAAGAACAAGGTAATTATAAACCTACAAGAGAACAGAAAAACAGAGCCAGTGACTCAGCCAGTAGGACCAGGAACTGGAAAACCTGCCCCTCCCTAGCAGGAAAACGTCTAATTCATATGGTGTTAAAAACAAAGAGGAGTGACTGCATCATCTCCAGAAAAAGGAGGACCCAAGGGGCAGGAACAATAAAACCAAAAACTTACCAAACCCTCCCCCCATCCCAAAAAAACCCCAAGAACTCAAAACACCACCTCCTAACCCTAAAGAACTCTTTCTAATAATGTAGTCTCAGATCTTGTAACGAGCTCCATGCATGCCAACTCATGGCTTTTTTACAAGGCCCTACAAAGGAACACACCGGGCATTTATTTAGCGTGGTTGTTGGCAGAAGTTGGACAGAGAGGAGCACTCATTACTGCAAATCCTAATAAACTTGACTGCTCCTCAAAGGAGGATAGAAATGCTGTGAAGATAAGAGAATGAAAAGAACACAGTGCGCAACGAAGTAAGTTGATTTAAAATAACATTTGTTACTCTGTACAGAAATCACAGCTAAAAATTACTTCAGATTGGCTTTGGAGAGCATCGATCATTATTTAAAAATTAACTAATGGCTTCAAAACTATGCATAATGATATATATGATATATAATATAGGTATGAAATATGATGAGATACAAACAGAACCAACAGATACAGAGGGCATCTTCTGGGTTGCTGCAGGGATCTCTTCTAGTCCAATTGTCTTTGACATCTTAATTAGAGATCTAAGACTGACTAAAGGTAATGTTAATGAAACTTGCAGGTGATACAGAGCGAAGTTTACGAACACCAGTGGGTAGAAACAACTCAAAGGGTGTTAGTGTAAAAAAGAAAACGAAAGAAGCAAGGGAGACAAATAGGACTAAGTGGAAAAAGTAATGCAAAGAAAACCCAGAGATAAAATCAAGGAAAAAGCCCTGCCAGAAGCAGGAGCTAAAGACAGGCAAGAGTGAGACTGCTGAACAAATGAGAGAGTTGTCTGCAAAGCAAATGCTTCTGCAAAATGACCAATGTGCCTTTAATCTGCCTGGGCTCAGATATCACTTCAGGCAATGAAGAGAGATGAATCACTCCAACTCGGAATATTGGATCGAATTCTGACAAAGAAACACAGATAAACTGAAGAAAGTGAAGAGTATAGAAAACCTCCAATAATCAGACCTAGAAAATCGAAAAATATTATTATTATTATAGCCTCATTGGTAGCTTGTAAGAACTTAGAAGGTGCAAATGCAGAGAGAAATAATAAGCAATCATTTCAGAGAAATACACAGCAAGGCAAAAACTCCTGCAGTAGAGTAAGAAAACTTTCCTGATGTACACTGTGTGATGAAAAACTTGCCCAAGAAATCTTTTACATAGCATGGGGGTGTGGGAGGGAAGAACCAAACCAAACCAAACCAAACCCCAAACCTAACAAATGAACAAAAGACAAACATGAGCTATAGGGAAAGTATAATATATCTTTACAAAAAGGTACTTCTAAATTTTCACTTTCTCCAGATACAGTCATGGTCAGATGAAACAGAAAACCACTCTCACAGGAGCTACTGTAGACATGGTCTAAGGAACTACTTAAGGTGGAGAAAAGACGGTAACGTTGTTAAGAAAATGTCCCCATTCTTCCCCCACCCCCTTCTCCAGACACACCGGCACATGACCCTGTGATTAACTTGACTGGAGAACAGCCGTGGCTGAAAACGAACTTGCTGAAAGCGAGTGTTACTTTTCCTCTGGATCAGCCCCCTGCCCCGGGGCAGTGAACAGCAGTGCCGGGGTCCCTGCCAGTGACAAAGCACAGAGATGGGACAAGTAAGGAAATGGGCACTTTGAGGCTCTGGGGACAGGTCCACGGCAGTGCCAGCCTCAAGTCTTTGCGGACCCACCCCTTGGGTTATGCTGGGATGGCACCTAGAGCTGAAAGATACAGAAAAGGACACATAATACCAAGGAAGGAAAGCTGTGAATCAGGATCCAAACAGAGATGAAAGCAGCATCTCTTGGAAACTGTACTTTTCAGCAACCCTCTCAAAACTCTACTTACTCTGCTTGAGTTCTGTGAAACTAATACCTGAGTAAAAAAACCAACAGCAACTGTAATTTTATGTAAACCACAAGCAAGACAGGGTGCCATGGAGCCCTTTTTCTCTTGAAAGCTTGGCAGTACTATTTTCATACCATTTTCCCACAGATGTTCTATAATACAGCAACACTAAAATGCTTATCACAATAACAGCCTAAAATACTTCAAAACCTTCGGTAGCATTAATTTAAAAATCCAAAAGAAGTGGCAGGATCCAAGACAGCGGAGAAATTCCTGGCAACCATTCTCATGCACATTTATTTGCTTCCACGATCACCTCCAAGAGGACACAAACAATGAGCCGATAGCCCAGTTTAGAGACTGGTAAGACTGTTGCATGCTCAAGAGAGCCATTCCCATTGGGATTTAGGAAAACCTGAAAATGTGACTGCACCCACTGCAAGAAAACCTGAAAAGGTGCCTGGCTGCCATTCACTCTGCCAGCCCAAGTTCCAGAGAAAACCACAGAATCCCTCAGCACGCAGCAGCCCTAATAAAGAAAGTCCCTCTGTATTCACTACAGGACGATCTCAGGCTCTTCTCTGTCACGAGAAAAAGCTCTCAAAACCAAAAGGCTTTAATTGCACAGGTGACTGTACAGCAGCATCAGCCCAGCCCTAGCACTTGCTACATACCCACTCTGCTTTCCCCCTTGTTCTGTTCCCTCTTGCTCCTCCCCGTTACTCTCTGCCCTGTCCTGCTGCCCACTTCCTTCTGCGGGAGAACAATAAAACCTCTCACATCTACCCAGACAGATGGACAGACAGGTGAACGAATGCTCTGCTCACTCTGCACACAGACACCGCAATCAGGTCCTGGGGAAGCCCACCCGTCCCCAGCAATAGGAAAGGAGAAAAATAAACCCAATCCCTAAATCTCCTTTCGTCCTACTCAGCCCCCTGCACTTGAAAAGTATTTTGCGTTATTTATTTGTAGAGGAGTCGCAGAACTCGACTCTTAAGGTTAGAAAGTAACATGAGTGTAACTCCAGGTTAAACAAAAACAAAGTTGGTAATTAGTTGTGGTTAGTTCTGAGTTTTTGTTTGGTTTTGCTAGGGTTTTTTTTTTAACATATGTGATCGTTCACTATAAAATACTTTACAGACGTCCTTAAAACCTGCTGAGTTACACTTCTTCCCTCTTCTGCAAAAAAAGCCCCATCTTTAGCATCCCATGCAAGAAACTGTTTAACGGAATTATCTCCATAAGACGAAAGATTACTCGGCAAAGCTTTTTCTTTGGTTCTTTTATGTGTGTTTGGCTTATTTGGGGTTTTTTTAATCCTTTCCTGTGGCATGCCACCAAAACCCAACTCTTAACTTCAGAGTAACTGAACTGGGAAAACACTTCCTCATCTTCTGGTAAATGCCCTACAACAACCTACATACCTTCTCACAGATAGGCTTCCTTATGAGCTTTTTGTTCTGATTTTCCCAAAAACATCTTCTATAATTTACATTAAAATTTACTACAGAAAGTACTGTTCCACCTCTCCACGCTCCCCAAGCACATCTCTACGAACCGTACAGAAACCTTTTTTTTCCCCCCCTCTCCCCATTAGCGCTGCAGTTTCCAGCCGATGCGGCAAGCGACCGAGTTCCCGAAGTGCCAGCGCCGGCAGCCCCTTCCCGGCGGGGGAAGCCTCCATTGAGGATGTTCCCACCGCTTCCTTTGTACGCCTGTCGCACACGGGCGGCTCCGAGCCCTCCCTCCCAGCCCGTCTCCCGCAGGCACCCGCGCCCCTTCGCCCCGCGCCAAAGCCATCGTGGGACAGCGTGTCCTGACCTGAGCGAGGCAAGAGCGGCTGCTGTTCCGCAGGGGCAGCGGGGACCGGCTTCAAATCCTCCTTCAGCTCCAGGACTTTCTGCGAAGAGAGCACTGAGCGCTGTAACTGCGCGCCTGCCCCTCGCTCCCGCCCGATCCCCACCCCCGAGCCCGCAGGGGTGGGAGCGGGGGCTGGGACAGGGGGAGCGGGCGGGTCAGCCTCCCGCTCAGCATCGTCGCCGCCGCCAAGTCGCAGAGAAAGAAAAAAGTTGGCGAGGAGCCGCTCCGGGGTGGGCCCGCGGGGCTCCCCCTTGCCGGTCCCGCGGCGGCGGAGAGAGGCGAACAATGCCGGGCCGGGCGGGTGGCCGGGAGGGGATGGAATGGGATGGGATGGGAGCGGGGGGGGCAGCCGGGCCGGCGGGAGCGGAGGCACAAAGCGCACACTCACCTGAGGAGCGCGGCGCGGCCGGCGGGACGGCGAGCCCGGGCGGCGGCGGGGCGGGGGGGCGGCCGGGCAGGAGTTTGGGAGGAAAAGGGAGGGTTTTTATTTCCCC